>WBMZ01013239.1:0-130229 GCA_013400975.1 Atrichornis clamosus | reverse complement strand
GGGGTCGGGCAGCGCCCGTCCGGCTCTGACGCCGCTGCCGCCGCCCGGCAGCGCCGGGGGAGGACGGCGGCGGGGGCCTGGCGGAGGCGCTGGGCGAGTTCGACGCGGTGCTGGCCGAGTTCTCCTGCCCCGCCGGCCGGCGCCGCTTCTACTACGGCGAGCACCTGGAGCGCATGAAGCGGCGGAGCAGCGCCAGCGTCAGCGACGGCAGCGGCCTCAGCGACTCCGAGAGTGAGTGTCCGCCGGTCCGTCCGTGCCGGCTGTGCCTGTCCCGGGGCTGGGGGGCGGATGGGAAGCGACGCTCCAGAGCGGGTACTAAACCAGCACATCGCCTGCCTTGAGAGAGGAAGGGACCCGGGAGCGGGAAACCCGTCCGTTTCTTTAAAAACAATGCCTTTTTATTTACGTTTTGAGGGAGAAGTCGCAGGGATGCGAGGTCTGGCCCCGCTGGTTTGACTCTCTGGTGTTGAACGGAGGGTGGAGGTACAGGAGGGGAGGCGCATCAGGGCTGGCTGCAGGGCAGATGAGCCGAAGAAGATCTCTCCGGGAGAAGGTCGGGCGGCCAGCCGGCTGCGACACACCGGGGCGTCCCGGCCTCTGCAGGGAAAGATATCTCTTAGGTTCACAGGGACCGTCCACTGCGTCTCGGCAGCCAGAATTATCTGTTGAGAAAGAGAGCGCTAAAGGGTGCTTTCCTCCCTTTCCACCCTTTCTACCCAACAGGTGGAAACTCACACGGATTTCTCGTTATAACAATGGATAGCCATCCATCCAACTGGATGGGACAGTGTTACCACTGTTTCAGGAGTACTAATTATAAGCTACCTTGTGCCCAAGTACACTAGATGTATATGAAAGGTGTGTGCAGAACGTGGAACAGCAAGGGTGGAATGCTGCTTTGAGCAAGGAAATATAGAACTAGAACTAAAGTCTTCCTAGTTAACTTGGAAAAAAGTTCAACTCCTTTTAACAGGCTTTACTAGTCAGAGAGAGAAAATATCTTTCTTCTTCCAGACAGTGAGGCTGGAAACTGTTGTTCTCTTTGGGAGCAGTAAATTACTTTCTCAGAAGTAAATTCTGCGAAAAGTAAACCATAATCAGGTTGGTTTGGGGTTTTTTTAAAGTTCCTAACTATATGGGAAACTTGATGATACTTACCTGTTTTGTAGCTATTTATAATAAGACTGCTCCTCTAATTTTTGTTCTGCCTTTTTATCTATTCAGGGACTCAAGGTGTAGTTCTGTTGACTTAGTGCTGAAACACTAATGTTATCTCCCTAGTACTTAAGTTGTGAGAGCATAGCTTCTCCAGATTATGAGAGCCCTTTATTTCATCACTGTGGACAGGATTCATTTCGTTGACAGGTATTGTTTTACCTGCCCTGACCTTGAATTCCTGCCTAGCGCTGCCTTTGGGTTTTTTTCTGTAGTCAGTGGAGGTACATGGACCAAGATCCTATTTTGCTGTTTCATAATGTACTGGATGTAGTACTCCTTCTAAATATCTCTCTACCTTCAAGGAAGATTTGGAAATGTGTGTCAAATTTAAACTGGACATTTAACTTTTGGATGGCTGAGGGTGTGTTAGGTCAGATCTGCCTTTATTAACAGCCCTAGAGTTACTATTTCTTGTGTAGTCTTCATTGTTATGGTATGTTAACCTCTCACATACACTTACTGTGTCTCACAATTGAGGCAGATATAATGATAGAGTGAAATAATCTACTGTTGAGAAAGTGATAAAACCCCCAGCCCAATATCAAGAACTTCTTTGTCTTCCATGGAGGAAGCTATCTGTGGTTACTTAGCATACCTGAGGTGGTTCAAAAAATGTAAATATTGAAAACTACTTAAAATTGCCCTGTTAGAATTGACCAGAAGGATCTTTGAAGGAAGATGGCAGTTCTCTGATAGGGCAGAAGGCCTGGTAAGGAAACAGCATGCTCATGTAAACAGGCAGAACAGATTTTCAGGAAGATCTGGAAAATAAAATCTGTGTTGCAAGCCCACATTGATTTAGCCGGAAGACAGTATGGGTTAGTAGTATAGTCAGGGTTTGATGGCTCTATACAAAGTCCTCAAAGGCCTTGTATGAAGAACTTGTCAAGCTTTCAAATCCCATCCTGTGCTTGAGTTCCTCCCTTGGTGATTTACCATGTGAAGGGTGGCTCTGGAGAAATCAAAATCGTTGCCTTCTGGACACAGGCATATGTGGGATGAGGAGGGTGCACCAGGAGCCTATAAGGATATGTTTAAGGGAAGGGAAACAGAATTAACCAGCTCTGCTCATGGCTCAGGAAAGGCCCAGTAAAACACTTCTTCCTAAAGGAGTCATGCAGTGCAGACAACTTTTTGTTTTGAAGTTAGAGTAGGATAGGAGAGGAATTGCAGATTTATGAAGAGCTCCTTTCATAAAACAGGCTCTAGTGTCTGATGTAATCCAGCTATACTCCCTAAGTCTATTTTAAGAGTAGACAGGGAGCTGCCTACTTACCCAGGTTCTTTCTGTTCAAACTCAAGTTGGTTTTTTTCCCCTAGGTTCACCTTCCCTTTGGTTTCTGTCATTTGGTATTAGCCAGTGTAGTGCTGAATTCATTACTTTGCTCTTCCTGTGGTAATGCTTAGCTTAAACACCACTGCAGGATCAAGGGAAAACTGGGCTGAAAGAGCAAGTTTGATAGCACGAATCTGTAGCAATGCAAAAGAAATTTTAACCATATTGTCTGTGGGTAGTTTGAATTATCTTGCTCTTGAAGACTCTTTGCATTTTTGCAAAATCTTATCCAGTGCTAAGACTATTGCAAGCACACTTTGTCATGTGTGTATAGAACAGTTCAGGCTATTGTGTTTTAGTGCTATCTGTTGTTTGTTGTTTAATCCTCCTACCTGATGTGTTGTGGCTGAAGGTTAGGCATGTGTATCTTTTGGCCACTCCTGCAGTGATATCTTTTCAGTCAGGGATGGAACTGTAAGGGAAGGAAACATTTTAAACTGTTGCAACTGTTTCTTTCAATGCCCCTGAATCAGCCTTAAATTCAAGTTTATGATGAGCTAGTAATAGAAGTCAAGTAGTCATACTTGAACAATACTATTTAGTAGGGTAAGGAAAGCCTTTCCTGTCCTGGGGTTTCTGCCATGAAGATGAGCCCATTTAATTTAACGGAAGAACTTACAAAATATCTCTATCAATGTAGTTAATTCTGCAAATATTCTCTTCTCTTCAAAGTCTCCTGAGAGATAGCTCCAAAAATAGTAATTTTAAATCCTTATACTACATCTTTCAGGCCCTTAAGAAAAAGTAAGATTTTGAGGACACTGCTGTGGAAAAAAGTGTGATAGCACTTTGTTCTTCCACATCTTGTCCTGTCATTTGACTACATGATCTTCAGATGAGGTCTGGCTTGGCTGTGGCTAAGCATTGTACATAGCACGATGGACTCCTGACCTTACAGTAACAGAGAGGCTCGTGTGTGCAGATGTGTGTGATGATCTTGGCCCACAAGTATTACATTAACCACAACAGCTGATGGGGTCAGTGCTGGAAATCATGAGGCACTGGTGAGTTAATCCAGCATGCTTGAGAAACAGTTGTGTTTCAACCTGATGTATTCAAACGAATCAAAGTATAGCAGCTTCATACTTTAGGTTATTAATCATGCTGGAACTTCTAAGTTGAGGAATACTTTATAAGTCTTTGTTATTTACAGCGTATGTTGGCTGTGATAAAATAGGATTTGTGCTATAGAGTGCTGTGCTGGCGAAAGCCGCTGGTGTAGATGCAGCTATATTAATGAACTTACAGATATCATTTTCTTCTAGTGTCAGAATAAGCTTGCAAAGAAAAGTGCAGACTTGCCTGTGTAAATTGCATGCCCAGTCAGTGTGCTGTGCTAGTGCAGTATATGGCAATGTCAGGACAGTTGCAAGTTTAGGCTTAAGATGATGAACGGGAAGTTGGACTTCATGAGAGGTTGAGAAGGGAAGTGCTTTAGTGTTTATTGGGCCAAAGTTACCATAATATTGAAAAGCTAAACCATAATCTGTTCTCATGCTCTCAGAAATGTTTGACACTTGTAGCTCCATGTTTTCTTAAGACAGGCTGGAAAGCTGAAGCTTTCTGTTAAAAGCATTGCAAAATAAATGCATCAATTCAATTCTTGAGCTCATACAGCCTGCTGTGTTCCTTTGCAGTTATTTATTATGAGTATGTAAATGATTTCTGAGCAGTACCTCCTGGCTTTTAAACACAACAAAGAAATCCTGAGTGCATCTAGCACTCTTAATTTTATAATCTCAAAATCAAGTAGCTGCAGGTGTACAAAGGGGTTGAGCCGGATCTGTTATGAGCCAGTGCCTGGTGTGGTGCTGGCATTTGTGGGTACGTGCCACGGATGTCTCCATGTGCTGGTGTTAATGCCTAGGCTATGCAGAGATGAAGCGTCAGCCGCTGCTGGTACTGCGACACTCACCCTGAAGAGCCTGCTCACACTGGGAGTCTTGTAATATGTGACTGTAAAGAAGGTAAAGGAAAAGGCAAAGAAGTTATTGAAGACCTAAAATAGCTTTCAACTGTTTGAATAGACTTGGACTGTCAGGCTAAAGAAGAGATGTCTCTTAGGATTTCCTGGAAGACAGTCTTGTCCCCACCCAAGACATTATGACTACTACCTCACCAGTATGAGGAAATCAAATTAAATTAGCATATTTCAAAGAAATAAGATGTTATTTCTGTCATGAACAGTTAAACTGTAAAATACATTGCCTTATGGTATTGTTGATATTAAAAGTTCCCATACTCAATAACTTGATACAATCACAGCAGGAGGGATGGGGCCATTGGATACTGCTTAGGCTGATGCCACTGCTGTCTCAGAAAAGATACTGATATGTGCGTCACAAGAACTTTGTAGAGCCTATCTTGAAACTATCAGCATGTGACTGCACCACTCTTTAGCTCTTCTACAGGCATCTGCCATGAGTTGTGAGAGACAGGATGTGAAGTAGGTGAGCCTTTGGTCTTTGCAGCAAATCCCAGTCTTGTAACGTGAAGAGGAGGTAGATTGTGTCTGTGAACTTCTAAGGGCCTGTCTCAAATAAGAGTGCAATACAATCTTTATCATGGGGAAAAAAGTGAAGTGAGACTATCCTGCTGGATAAATGACCTTTTATTAAGTGATCTGAGAAATAAAGTTTTAATACATTACTGATATGTTCAAGGGGAAGTAAAATCAGAAGTTTCAGGTATATGGCCTTCTCTCCAGGTATTTCAGTGTACTGAGAAAGCAATTTTTGGTAAGATTTCCTGTTCTTGCCACTTCAGCATGCCCATTGCTCTTACTCATTCGAAAGGAAGATTAGAAGTGGGGGAAGGTTGGAGTTGGAAACTGCCTTGTGGTTCATAAGCGTGAGGGAAAATGCAAAGGTAAGCGTTGTATATATTGAGGAACCATGCTTGTATGTCTGGATTTCAGGCTTCCTAGATCACTTTCTTGTAACTATATAATTTGAAATCCTTTAAAGAATGATGCTTAAATGTGTCAATATTGAAAAGGTGTCATTTTTTTTGTCAGTCTTGGAACAGATGTTTGTTAGCTAGGCAAAATCCCCACAAAAATAAACAATGCAGCCAAGTGTAACTGTGATGATAAAAATAAACCCTGTCCTTGAGGGCTGAAACATATGTGTTGTGAAACAAGCTTTGTGTATCATAAATATTTCTCACTTCAACTGGTGGCATTACAATTTACAGATTTTTTTTTTCTTATTTTTTAGCAAGTAGGCTATGTTCTGTTAGGAATTAGTTGTGCAATCTGTTCATTAAGTGCTGAGCTACTGTTTTATAATAAATTCATGGTCTGTAGACACTTGACTGGAATTGTAAAGCTGCTCTCTGAAAGCTTCAGGGATGTACTTTAATTTTCTCCCCTAAAACCTTCCCCACTGAAAATTGCAGTAAAAATTTTACTGGCTCTAGTGTTCTTTAAAATTGTATCTTGAACTATGGCACTAGAAAGAGCATAATATTAAAGAAGCTAGACAGCTAAACTTTTCCATTGTCTGTCTTAAAATGAAAAGTTTGAGGTTTTCCTCCTTCAGTTACTTACTGCCGAGAACCTTTCAATTGCTCATTTCATGGGGACATTCTATATTTACATGGTGTTGCCCTGGTTTGTTTTGTGATTTAACCATATACTGGAACAGCAAAGTTATACAAACTACAGGTTACTTTGCCAAAGTAAAATACACCCATTCCTACCCCCTAATCTTGCAGCTTAGTTTGACTGATGTAAATCAACTCACGAACTTAAATCTCAGATTTTAAGGCTTTTTTTTTTTTTTGAAGAGACAATTTGAGGTGTTTTGGGTTTTTTTTTAAAACAGCTGAAGGGGCATAGTTTGTACGTATGCACAGGTACTAGAATCAATGTACAAAGTGAAAAATAAGTAATGAATTATAAACTTGCAGTGGGAGAGAAGGGACTGGATGAGGAAGGAGAGCAGCAATGAGATCCTTGGCATCAGCCTCTGGTTACTGGGTTGCAGAGGACGTTGTGTTTGTTTGGCAGTGGCTCTCTTCTAAGGGCCGTTATTGGAGGTGAATGAGCAAATCTTGGCTGTGGCAGCTGGTGGTGAGCAAAGACTGAAGTGTCCCTTTCCCAGAGCTCTTTGCCCTACAGGCTCGCTTTGCCAAAGCAGATATTTTTCTGCGATGGATGTCACAAGTATTTTTTAACAGTACAGTGTTTTCAGCAGTTATGGTGACCCTGCTGGTGGAGTCAATGCACTCCTCCTTAACATCACCAGAATTTCTGATGCTTGCTGGCATGAATAAGTCACAGTCAGTAGCTAAAGTAGATTTTTGCTTTGAGGAAGATAAATGTTGATATTTACTGGAAATTATTACAATGTATCAGAAGCTAACACTGTTATGTGAAAATATTTCACCTTTTGGAAATTGAAGAAAAACATTCAGACATTTAAAGCAACAGTTTTGTCATATTTTATCTTTGCCCAGTTGTAAATATTTCCCAGCATAAAGTTTGTGGAAGCCAGTAAGAAATAACATTTTCTGGTGTTGGATGTCACATTGCAAAGTGAGCAGTTAGTACTTCCAACTGCTTATAGAAGGATTACGAAGAGAAAAACATGAAAAGAATCAAAGGTGACTGCTAGATTGGATGTGCACATGGATATACAGAAGGAATGATGTGAATAGCTTGTGGCCAATTTTAATGGTTTACTCAAGCTTTTGCAATTTGAGTTGCCCTCACAAGCACAAAAAGAATGTTTTAATCCATCTGTAAATAAGAGCAACTGGAGCTTTGGATTTTGTGTATGAGAAGGACTGATTTGCAATATAAATTCCCAGCCTTGCCACATTTAGTGTCTGGATACCAGTAGCATAGATTTCTCATTAAAAGTATATTCAGATGGTCATAGTTCTCTGTATTTTTCATTAATTCAATGAGCTGTAAAAACCTTTAAAATATGAAATAATTGGGAAGTTCTGGTTCTCCTCTTTTCAAATAAATAGCCTGGAAAGTGTTTCAACTTTGGTCTGTTCAGTTACTGTTTCAGTGAATTACAGTCTTGGCTACAGCACTGTTTGTGTGAGCTAGTTGTTTGTTACTTGGCTTTTTGGTGATGCTAGGGGTTTTGGCCTGAACAGCTAGAATTTTCCATTCTATGTTTTGTGGTCACTGGGGTTTGCATCTTGACTGAAAAGAAATGTGGCTTTAGCAGGAAATTGTTCTGTAGGCTGGTTTCAGGAGGAATTTTGTCATACGTTTAATGGGGGGAAAGTAATGGTTAATGTACAGGGTTCTTGTTGTATAGTACAGCACTGCTGTCACACATCATTGCAGAGCACTACCAGATTTCTTTTACCCTTAAGGGGGTTTTTTCTGGTTTTGGGAGCTGCCTTTAAAATGGCTTATCTCTTTTCCATTTTTCTATCTATAGTAATCTCAATTCTGCATTGTCTTTGTGAAGTCTTTCTTGTAACTGAAATTTTGAGTAAATTGGGTTTGATCTGCTCAAGCTTAGAGAGAACAGGCACTTCTTAAGAGTGAAGATAAAGAAATTGCAATTAAAGGATAACTTGAAGAAGCATCCCCACCTCTATACACCAGAAATGCCAACCGCTGGCTGACCTGGTGGCAATGGTCCCAGGTACCAGCTGTCAGTCACATCATCGCTCACATTTGTGTGGTGCTGCAAGCAATGTGTGTTTGGCAGAACAGGATCTGAGCTGACAGCAGAGCAACCTGAAAGATGCAGTGCTGTGGTGGGCCAAAATGCTTGTGAAAGGGGCCATATTTTGGGGTGAAGCTCTTCACAGAAGCCTTTTCAGTGTGCATTGTAACAGAGGTAGGTTTGGAAGCCAGCATAGGACAAACAAACCAGCTTTTATGGCTGAGGAAAGATCTGAGAGGCTTTGCAGGTGCAGTTGTCTGGCCTGGTCTGTCACTGTACCTGGATGCTCCTGTGGAAGGTGCTTTTGTGCTGGTAAGGACAGCAGGCTAGAGGAGGTGGGGTGTGGACACACCCTCTTCTTCCCAAAGATGGCTCAACTTGAGATGAAGGAGGAGTCTGCAAGAGAATGGTCTCAATGTTTGGTGTCTGGAGACGTCATAGCAGTGTTCAGTGGAGGTGTAGATGTGCAGATCTGGGCAAGGCAAACTGTGGTCCTGGCCCCTTTTGCCAATTCATCAAGATACCCTTAATTTGACTAAGGTGGTCCTCTCCTGGCACAGCAAATGGGACAGATTTCCAAGGAAATGTGACAGTTCTCACTTGGATGGATTTAATGCTGCAGTGCAGCCACCTCCGAGGCTGTGACTCCAAGGACAAATGCTGCATGTGCTGCAGGGAGGCAGAATTGCTGGCCTCAAGAACAAGCAGTGGTGGTCACCACCCCATATAAATCATGTCCTAGGAAATGTGCCAAGTAAATGGAGACCATTGACACGTTCATATCACAATGGTTTCTTTTTGTAGAAGTCACAGTTTTCAGGTCACTGGCTTAAAACTGCAGGATTAGCAGTTTTAGTGTCTCTAGCACAATGACAATGCCTCCTTCCAGTGGATACTTGGTGTCACTGTACATAATGGCACCCATTATATGAAAAAAGACAAGATAAAGATACTTCTGATACTTTTGGAGCTTAAGTCTAAAAGTACAAGAACATCAAAATGGTATTGGAACCTTTCCCATTGCTTTCCAGGGCATATAAAGCTTTCTTTGAAAGATCACCTAAAATAAGATTGCAGAATATCTTGTGTACCAACATACTGCTTCATGAACTGCAGAGAGTCACAGAATAAAAGAAAATGTAAAGATGTTATTCTAGAACACAAAACCTAAAGCAGCAGAGTAACATATGGAGAAATAGGTGCATTTGCTTTGGGGATAAAGGGCAACACTAAATGTATTCTTTGTTCTGGGGAACTGTCCTTGTCTTAGAGCTTTCTATTCAGGTTGGAGGGGGGTTTTTTGCATATTTGTAAAATTTGTAAAATAACAGAATTTTCCAGAATATTGTGAATCAGGCAGGTCCTACCAGGTCTAATTTAGCTAGAGTGTGATAATTGTAATTCCTGTATAATTTTTCAAATGATGCTGACTTTAGGGAAAGATACCATTTTACTGGGAATGAGGATTGAGCCTAGGGCTGCTTTCTTTTTAACAGTGGGAGTGGGAGCAATAGCCTACACACAGTAGAGGGCTTATTTATTTATTTATTCTTCTGGCTTTCTCTGTAAATTTGACCTCTACAGGCTTTGAAGTCTGTATAGGAAAGGCTGCATTTCTAGTTTCAATTATATTGCAAAATTGTAGAAGGTGTTAAATTTACTTTGTAATGTTACTTTTTAACAGGTGCAGATTCACTCTACAGAAATAGTTTCAGTCTCAGTGATGAAAAGCTCAACTCTTCAACTGCATCTACTCCAAGCTTGCCATCCCCATCAGTAACTCCATGTAAAGGTATCTTAATTTTAACTGTTGACATTTCTTCCTAATCCTCAAGCATATGGGCTTCTTCCTGGGAGTCAGGATTCACACGCTTGCATTGATTTTTTTTTTTTTTCTTTCTTTGTTAATGACAACAAAACTGAGGATTACTGTTGAGCACACTACAGATCCATGTATTATTGTCTTGAATATAAGTGGCAATAACATGCAGTATCAGCACTTTGCCGATGACCTGGCAACTCTTGGTTTTGAAACACTGAGCTAAAGAAAATCGCAGTTTCCTGGTTGGTAAGGCTTAATTATTAACTTATGTTACTTCTTTACTGAAGCAACTAAGTTGCTTAAGTGTCCTGCGGCTCTATAAGAATACCTAGCCTGAGTGCAGGGGTAGAGGCACCCCTCTGAAGCCATATGCTGCCATTTGAGTTAACACAGTTGCTCAGATCCGTATAGACCTTGCGCTGCTGATACAAGCCATACATTAGTAATTCCTTCCTCCTTTGAAGCTATGTCTGCAAGTGGCTTCTGTCTTGCCGCTGATCTAAATTCCCAGGACAGTGTTTCATTCAGGTTAACCTGGATTAACTCTGGAGCAGACATATCAATAAATGAACACTCATGCACATGCACTACTTGGTGCTTTTGTTAGAACTGGTCTGATCAGAGGCATGTTCAATAGCCTTTCATGCTCTCATATCTCTTCCACAGTGACCAGTCACAAAAAGCTCAGTTAACTGCATTCTCTTCCATTAGTGTGTTACTAGGGAGAAATGATGAGTAATAGTTACTGTGAAATAGCAAAAAAGAGCTCGGTTAACCTGACAGGAAATATTTGACAAGGAATTACACTAAAGGTCAAGATGCTCTTCCTGATGAGAAGACAGACAGAAATAGAGTTGCAACTGGTTTGAAATGGACCAGAGAAATGAGATAAGGAAGCCACTTGCAGTGAAACTGGATTGAATTAAATTAGTGGTGTCGTCAGGAGTGGAAACTTAGGTGGATGTTTGGTTCCAAATTTATAGTGCATGGATCAAAGGATCTCACAGCACAGTGAACCAGTGATACTGACACAACTTTAAGAGGCTTGGGTAGCACTAGGAGATGGGTGAGCTTTGATTAGGGCCATGCATGCTGTATGTGAATAGATGAAACAAGGAAGATGGCCACAGTAGCATGGACATGGATTAGTTGATGTGAATCTTTTATTCTTCTTCTTAAGGAAACTAAACAAAGTATTGTTTTGTATTGCTTCTGTCAAATAGGAAACTATAAAAGCTAGAATTTCAATTCAGTCTCCCCTGTTTTATAAGTGCTTTTGGACATTGCAGCAATTCTATTGAACTTGGCTGACAATAATCCACAGCATGTTTGGTACCACTGGAAATGATTTGGAGGATTGTTCATGTCTAGTGTTTGTCTACCCAGAGAAATACGTCATGTCTAAGCAGTACTGACCCTTGTTTTGCAGCAAAGCTTGGAGACACAAAAGAACTGGAGGACTTCATTGCTGATCTTGACAGGGCACTAGCAAGTAAGTAGTTTATTAGTTGCATCTCACTTGGTACAGAGTGTTGAAAGCCAATGTATGGGGAGAGAGGGAAGGGGAAAATAGAAATAGTTTATATAACATGGCTTCCTTTGAGTTTGCTAGTCCTATGGATCATTATATGGATAAGAAGGTAAAATAAACTGAATTCTGATCTTTGCCTGAATGTTCAAGGCATGCAGTTCAGCCTGTGTGACAAAGGCTGAGCTCAATGAACTCCTGTCCCCACCTCTGAGGCAGCTGCAACTCACCCCTCCTTGACAGTGGATAGATAAGTAAACATCACTTTCTTAAATACTAAAAACTCAGCTAAAAAGTGGTGATCTACTTCTTCATTATAAAGCTAAGTAACTGGAGGAGTATCCATAGGTGAGGAAAAACTTTTGGTTTAGACTTTGCTTTGTGAAAGAATTAAGGAGCACGTGGCTGTATCTGTTGACTTAAACTAAATGTCAAAATCCTGTTTGTGCTTGTCTTTACCAGACATAGAATTTAGATCACTTTTTCTGCCACTATCTAGAAATTGTATCTTTCAGCTACAGTAATGGATTCTTCATTATGATTTTTAAAGAAAAACTACAAACCCTAAAAACTATTGCCAACCATATATTCTGCCTATTCCTTTTGCTTCTTCCCCTGCTGTTGTGGACATAATACTGTTTCTTTTCTGTTTTGGGGGTGAGGGGGGGCTGTTTATGTGTGTTGAACTAGGCTATAAAGCCCAAACCAACAAACTGTAGGTCTAGATCTAAATAGCAGCGTAAATAAAGCCCTCTCAAACTATCAACTGAGTGTTTCATGAATTCATTAGGTATTTTCCCTCCCCTGTATTTCTTGAAGATGTGTACTTAATTCAAGACAGCTGCCCTTATGAGCTTCCTACTTCCCTGCTGTCTTATTTATATCTTAATCCTGGTTTCACTTCTACTTAAAATATTTTTCTAGTTTCGTGTCTTATGTCACGGATGTATACTTGAGCTAACTTCACCTTTACCACTGAAAGTTAATTGACCACTCTTTTGGAAAAAACCTGAGTTTTTGAAGGTTTGTGTAGGACAATGAAAGCATAAACCAGTAAATATTTACATTGCTATATCTTGCACAGCTGTGTTGCAGCTAACTCTAAAGGGGCTGCCTGTTGTATGTAGGTTTCATTTTTCCCTTGCAAGGTACATCACAGATGAAGACAGGAACTACCACCTGCTCTAGTGGTTTTGCTTTTTCTTTTTTTGGTGGTGTTTTTATCCCAACTAGGCAAATCTCTAGTGATCTCAGCAGAGCCTCATTTGTACAGTGTCACTGTACGCTGAGGAAGAAGTCCAATTTCCATCTGGTATTTATTGTCACGGTTTTGTAGAGTTGTATTTATATGCTTGAGGTTTACACAGATCTTTGTACAGACACCTTTTCAAGCCTGATGCACTTGTTAGAACAGTACTTGCCTTATCTTTTTTGCACACTAACATTTCAGCTTTCATGTTAATTTAAAAGAGACATAATTTGGCCTGTCAGGCCATCTAGCAAGCTGGGCGTAGGTGAGTGTCTGGTATGTCAGCAACATGCAATCTTATTAAATAGAGAACTTAATGATATTTCTTGTTCTGTATTTTCAGGTATGTGAAATGAATTTTCAGCACTGTGCTTGCTTGTGAATGCCCTCTAAAGGATAAGCAACATCAGTCCCTGAGATCTGCTGCCCTTGTCTGATAAGTTTGCTTCCCCAGATGCCCTCTGAACATAACCTTTGTAAACTCCTATAAGTATTTTTCTGGCAATATCATTTTTTGTTTTACTTTGCAGCAGATGGAATAAGATAACTTAAATGTTAGAGCTGTATTTTGCTTTAAAATATAGCTTGAATTTTAATTTAAAGTTGCTTTTATGCAAATACATTTGTAATTTTATATAGGTGAAAACTTTAATGCTTCTTTTCCATTATAATATATTTTTGTATGCAAATAAATCCTGAACTGGAATCCAGATGCCTGGAAGCTTCCTCTGAACATGTGAACTCTGAAACATAAGTACAAATTAAACTTTTATTGAAAACAACATGCTTTAAAATACCTTGATAAAGGTGTTTTTCCTGTTAGGCAAAATTTATTATGCTGGTTTAATATGATTGCTTAAATAAGAGAACTTTGTACCATGTAAAATTAATACAATCAGGAAAATAATAAATTTGGTCAAACCATTACTTCAGATTTGCTTTAGTACAAATGAAATAACACTGACTTAGAGATTTGAACAATAACATCTATTTTAAACCCTATATAACAGCTAGCTATAAACTCCCAGACCATTTGATGTGAAGCACTCATTAGCTGGTAGTTCAGTTAGGCCCTTCAGTTTCACGGTATGGAGGTCCTGTAGCACCAAGAAAATGCTTGTCGGGATGTTTCTGATACCACACTCTTGGGTTTGAAACAGTCAACCACTCTGAAAAGACTTCCTGGCCATCAGTGTTACGCTGAAAGAGGGAAGGTGAACCTGTATTTTTACAAGGAACCTGATTCTTTCCATGTGCATTAGGCACTGGGAATGTCATTACGTGAGCTCTCCTCCAGCTGCTGCAGGCATTACACCTGGCTCTGCTGCCTGGGCTGTGCGTATGATTGCTCTCCAGTCTGTTCACACCAAGTGAGCTGGGGCTGGGCTGGTTTGGACTCCAGCTGTAATTTTGGCCAAAGCTGCCTCGTGAGCAGTTGCTTGAGTGGTTCATTTGTTGTGCCGCCTTGGTCTGTCATCTTTGAGTGTGTCTGGAGCGTGTGTGTTTCTGTGGCACAGCTACCAGCCGGAAACTTAGGGGAACATAAAGGATGGATTTGGACCTGCCTTCTGCAGCTTGGGGAAACCTACTGTGTATTTCTTGATGGGAACACCATAAGGGTGCTGCAGATCCATCTCCCTGTTATTTAGATTTCCTGAAAATTGACCAAAACATTTGGATTTTATTAAACACCATATGGGTTTTTTTCAGTTTTACTCATTGGTAAGAAAAAGAAATTCTGGATGGGTACATTTTTATCTATCTGAAATAACCTTGAGGTAGTTGTGTGGGTTTTTTCCTTCTTTTGGGTGGAGGGGCAATGTAAAGTGGAGCAGTGTGTGGTGGAGTGTGTTCCTGAAGAGGAAACACTGCTTTCAGCATTTCCTACTGCAGATTCTGTTGGAAAATTATTCCTTAGAATAGAAATGGTGTAAAGTGATCTAGGAGGGTAAAGGTTTGTGTTTGCTGTACTTTGACTTTCAGATCTGTGAAGGAAGGTGGTGTGCTTCAGGTCTGAGACAGTGATGCACTTCTCCTTGCTCTGGGACCTTCTCAGAGGCTCCTGCATTGCAGAAACCCCATTATTAGCAGTGGAAATTTACTGTTACTACACTGCACACATACAGGAGCAATTCTCCTTTTTGCTGCCTCTGTGGAATGGAGATGGAAGCTTGCCCCTCCTCCCTCATCCCAGATGTGAAGGGATGTGTTACTGTGCAAAGCCAGCAAGGGGGATTCCTTTGGCTGCTGTAGATGTGCTGCTAAATGTAGAGATTCTGTGGCTTTCAGCAGGAACTGAGGGAAGGGGAACCAGGACAGGAGAGACAAGCCTGTGCTTTCCTTTCAAGAAATATCATTAGCATAAGGCATGTTTTTAAACCTGCTGAAATAGCAGCAACAGTTTTGGCTGCTTTTCTATGTTTTAATGCTAGTTGATAGTGTGAACAAATGGGGTGGCCACTTCAAGTGATCATAAGGTGAAGGGAGATGGACAGCTGTTTGCTCCTCCGTTCCTCAGGTCAGATTGTTCAAGATGTTGGGCGTGACTTTTCCGCTTTATTTGTGTGTGTTCAGTTGTTGCTTGATCCTGTTGAATACTCTGTGCCTATAAACCAGTATTTAAAGTTGGATGTCTCCATTTATAGAGTGAAATCACCAAATTAGTACAGTACTTTGGGATGGCAATGCTTTGTCCTTACAGACACCTAATTTTGAAGATTTTTCCAGTATAAGCAAAGGTTTTAAACAAGGCGTGTTCCTCATTTTGTCTAATGTCAGTGGTGATAGAGTTAGGGATTAAGTCACCATCTGTTTGGGGTTTTTAATCTTATTTATGCATGAACAGGTGGAGACTTTTAAACAGCAGATCTGGAGATCATCAACTGCAAAATCTGGGAGTATCTTCTGTGGAGCTGTTTATCTGAATTTCTGCTAGTTTATGTTCAATTTTGAACGTGTCAGAAAGAAGGCCCTAATGTAGATGTCATTTCACTGAAGTATGCTTATGACTTAAGTTCATAATCTGATTACATATGGCACTGAAAAATGCCTTGCTTGAAAAAGTTCCTGTGATGCTCAATCCCCAGTGAACACTGCTGGAGCCTGCACTGTCCTTATGGGCCTGGCTGACTTTTTAATCCTTGTTTTGACCTCCCTCACATGCTGTGATGCTAAGTTTGCATTCAGAAGAGAGTGTCAGTGCTGTTGTGCCAACAGTGTGCATCCAGAAATGGAAACGAGGAGCTTAGACTAAGCAGATGTATTGCTGCATCTTAATGTGTGCAAGGTGAGGTGCAACAATTATTGCACGTGTGCTCTTTACCTGCTGCAAATTCAAGGTTAAATGGATTAGTTTAAGCCTCCTTCACCGAGGCTTGAGCTGATGTGTCTTATCTTGGGTTTGCTGTTGACTGTGTGTGTCCTTGGGGCATTGCCCAGGCTCAGCTGACACGCGGTAACACATTATGCTTGGTAACCTTAATAAGGGAGACAAGACAAAGGAGGGATTATGTTTTCCCCTGGCTGCAGGTGCATCTGTAGCCACTATTGATGCACTAACAGCCAGGTGAGTTTTTGGGAGGGAAGTTTTTGGGAGTTACATTGTCAGTGATGTAACTTGGTTATGGGGAAGGGCTCAACCCCTGCCAGCTCCCACAGCTGTCCTGGTGCCTTCTCTCCTTTTTCATGACAGTTGTGTGCTTTTCAATACACACTGGGTGTGGAACTGATTTTCAGCAGGGTTGCCTAATCTCAAGGGTCAAAGAGGCCAGGAGCACTCATGTTCAGATCTTTGCAGATTCATTTAAGCTTTGGTTTCAGTAGTGGATGCTTGCAAAGAAAACCCACACAGCGATTCTGCCTGCTGGGAAACATTCCTGTCTGCAAACACAGACTAATTTTTTTTTTTTTTAGTTCATATTGTTAATTGTTCCTTTTAGATCATTGTCCTGCCTGAAGTGAAAGGAATGCACCAGTGGGAAAGGTCCACCCAGCATGGGGTCTCTATGAAGGAACTCTGGAGCTCATCTCAGGTGACCCAACTGACCATCTGAGTGGTATTTGCACCACAGTGGAGCCCATCTTAGGGGAGATTTAATTTATCTGAAGGTGCCTAAATGTGCTCGACATGACATCTGCTAAACTGTTGGAAAGAAACTTCCAACGTTGCAATGTTTGGAAGCAAAGCCAATATGACTGCAGCAGCTCTTGAACTAAATCCAGCTCTGCATACTAGCAGTACATAATCTCAATGGGAAAAACTCCTGTTTTCTATGTTACTTGCTACATTACTCACTTCATTGCAGCCTGGCCAAGAGCTCTAGCAATCTAAATAACTTCACAAGAATGTAAGATGATCCTGGCTGCTATATCTCATCAGTTTAGAATTGTAAAGCAGCTCTTTTCAAGGTCCTCTTCTTTTTTGCAGGTTAAAAGGTATCGGTCAATGTTGTAGATTGACCTGTGGGATTAAAATAGGCCAGTCATTGCAAAGGGACCCTAGTGCTTTGGTTGCTTTTGCTCTTTCATGCCAATGTTTTGAAAGCTAAAATGTTATCAGTTCAGCTTTTAAAAGCTACAGACCAGAGGCCTCTGCCCCTGTTCTGCTAAAGCATCAGAGCTCACTGGCTTCTCTGGCAGGCCTGAAGGTGCTTAAACAGGCTTCAAGCTGGAAGTGAGTGTTGCCTTCTCCATAGCTCATGGCTGTAACACTGATTGCCATCCTTCAGTTCTGTAGGTAATGTCAGAACAGTATAGTTAATTAAATATGTTGCCCTTGTCTCAAAATACCCCAACCCAATTAAAGCATTATGGCACATACACAATCTTCACTTTTAAAAAAATATTCTTGCTACTGTATCAAATCAGGCAAGGACCAGTTTAGCCAGAATTAGGCTCTTATGTAAAACTCTGAAATTAGGATGTTGCCTTGGCTGGTTCAACAGTCATGACAGGAAGGAGAGGGAGGCTGAATTATCCCCTTACCCTGGTCTTTTGCTACAGTGAATATTGTAAAAGGCTAAGCAGATTTTTCACTTGGGTTTCTAAATCCACTGACTGAAGAAAAGTGTGTGTGTCAAATAAACCTGCCTACAACACGTCTTAGAGTGTAACAGCTTGTGGGGCTGGAAGAGCAGAGGCAAAACTACCCAGCTGGCCAGGGTTACCTGTGTTTGGGGCTCTGCATCATGTTGTGCAAGCACAGCAGCTTGCTTCAGCCCTGGGATTTGGGGCACGGAGGTACTGGGACCACAGGCTGGGCACTAAGCCCACGTGAGATGGCACAGGATAAACCCACAGGAACCATGTGGTATGAAGCAGAGTTGCCAGCACAAGCTGGAGGAGAACTGTACTCTGCATCCTCACTGCTGCCAGCACGCTGCCTGCTGATTCCCACTGTGTCAGGCAGGGTGGGAAGCTCCAGTCATCTCCCGGGGCAGGATCAGGGAAACAACGGGGAGTCTCGGGTTGGTCTCGGGCTCTCATGGTGCTGACCTCCAGGCCTGTGCCCTTTGACTCTGTGCACCCTCAGAGCACACACTCTCTCCGTGTTGTGCCGCTCTCCACCAGTGCTCCGCAGCCCAGCCAAGGTGCCTTCCCTGCCCACCCTGTGCTTGAAGTGAGGCCAGTGCTGCTGTAGCAGGATGTCCGGAGCTTTGGGGAGCTTTTTTTTTTGGGTTTGTTTGGTTGGTTTTGGTTTTTTGTGTGTGTTTGGTTTTTCTGTTGTTTGGTTTGTTTGGTTTTTTAAAGCTGCAGACAATTTCTAGGTTAATTATCCATAACGTGTGTCTTAATGGCTGCAGACTGAATGGATGCCACTGAAGTCCACGGCAAAATTTGTATGTGGGCTGGGATTTAACTCTGTGTCAGTACGTAGCTGGGTTGATGTGGCTCCCTCAGTGCTCCAGAAAGTCTACAAATTTGGGGTGTGTCAGCTTCCTTGTGCAACACAAATAGTCATTTCTGAACACTATTTAAAATATCTCAGGAGACCTTTAGCTTAGTATCTAGAATAAAATTGAGTGTCCCCTGCTTTTTCTCCATCTCTCTGAGAAGCAGTGATTCATGAGGGTGGATGGGACTTGTCGCTGTTCCCCCCATGGCACTTGGCAACAGGGTTGTGCTAAGAGCTTATCCCCACAAATATTTTGCACATTCAAGCTGTGAGTGACTTCAGTGGACTCTCGTGCAGCGTTAAGCTCTGATCTTGGCAATATGTCTCCACAGACTGGTTCTCAAGGCTGTGTATAGTTTCATAGTTTTGTGCTCTTGGAAAATTGATTGATGAGCAGTACCTTTATGTTTGTTTATGTGTAGTGTTTATGACGTGAAACAAAACACATGTTTTTCTTAGAGGCCAAACAGAATAGCTCAGCTGTCAAACAGCATCCCAGATAATTTATTTTGTTGGCAGCTGATACAATGTGCTGCTCGTACAAGGGTAGTTACTACACATTAGCAGCTATACATCAGCTGCCTCAAAGCACTTTGGCATGCTCTAATAAATAAATACCTCTTTGAAGCCCAGGGCAGAGCTCTCCAGCATGCAGCAGCCCCAACTTGGAGGGAGAAGTGAAAGTTTGGCACTTGGCCAGAGGAGTCTGCTCATGTCCATCAGTGATCCAAAGCCCACATTAATGCTGAGTTTAGGATTAGGGCTTCTTGCTCAGATCACTTCATCTTTAAATAATCATGTAGGAAATGTCTTGCCATAACGAGTGTTTCTGACATTCCTGAGCCCTTGTTGAACAAAATTAAGAGAACTAACTTGGTGGGTTTCTTCCGAGCTTGCTGCTGGGTGACTCCAGCCCAGTTGATTGCAGAGGAAAGTTACAGAGTTTCCAGAAACTTGTCCGAAAACCATTACTGTCCTTGTTAATGTCTTCAGTAATGCATTTCTTCAGGAAATCTTCAGGAACCATGTGTTTCTTTACACCTTCACCAGCCACACAGGTATAAAGAAACACATGGTCCCTGGTGAAACGCATTACTGAACTACACCTCCAATTGTGAAGGTACCTCTTAACACAAAATGCTTCCCATGAACTCTTCTCTTCCCTCTACTTTCTTTTGTATCTAGCAAAACCCCTTCTTACAGTGTCTCCTTCTCCACTTGGACCAAAGGATGAGCATCACAACCTGTCTGAGAGTTGGTCCACCCATGGAAAGGCAAAAGGAAAGGAGAGAGACACAGCCAGAAGTTGCAGATTTCTTTTCCTTCTTCATCCCCTTTTGTGGCTCAAAATTCACATGGTCTTCCGTGGTAGAGAACTGTAAGAGACATGAGCCCCTTGCCTGTAGTCTCAGAGGTAGAAAGTAGGCAGAGCCAGAGCTCTAAATGAGACCCTGCTCGTCTCTCCGGGTTTTTAAATCTCCTGCATCACAGCTGGCCCCATGCCCCCGAGTTGTGGAGCCATAGGAAAAGTGTAGATGTAAATATGCGTAGGTAACAAGAATTTAGACTCTTGTTTCCTGGACTCTGGCCTTCCCCAGCATCATCAGTGCCTTGTTGTGCATCAAGGGACAGCAGCTCCCTGATCACATCCCTTCTCAGTGGCCGAAGGGGTCTGTGGGGAGACCGTGTCCTCCACTGCCCTGTCTGGCTCAGCTGCGGCCTTGCACATGCCTTGGCTGTGCTAGAGCAGCAGCAAGGACTGAAACACAATAAAATAAGAAAGAGGCTTTATGTGTAGGGGTTTTCTGAGATCCCATTTCACACTTTCTCTCCTGGGTCATGTGGTTTTCTGTTTCCCTTCATTGTTTATCAGGGTGTTTTAACTTCAGGATTTTTAATTAGTGTTCTTTCACACTGATGAGAAAAGGATTAGGTTTACATTTGGCTCTTGTGTTAGAGGGAGGAAATCTTGGCATGTCCACTTGTGCATGCTTTATTTAGTGCATTTGATATTAAATGTAGGCTTTTGCCATCACAGGACTTGAGCTGTGGAAAGATACATCCAGGGGCCACTCTGATGCTGCGTGTCCATTTAAGCATCAATCACAGGCGCTTTCAAACTCACTTCTTGCTGTAGCTTTTCTGTATCTCTATATCTGGTGCAGGCACAGTCTCCCAAGGATGCTCTTGCATCCCTCTTTGCTGTGTGCTGCTTGGTGTGGGCAGCAGCCACATGCTGCACTGCCTTGGGAGCTCCGAGATCTTTGAGCCATTCTGCCATGGAGGTTTCCCACCACTGCTGTGTCCTAAGGCCTGAGTCCCTCCAATTCAAAGAAGCCTGGGTGGCTTCTTTGTCTTGAGGATCTTTCCAGCTCTTGATAAATGTTAACTGTGAGTCTTTGAGAAATGGTGGCCCGTGTTGGTCTTTCTCAACTGTGTCCCGAAGATGACCTGCAAGCTGGCTGCTGAGGAGGCATTCCTTCAGCTCCAGCAAAGACCATCTTTAGCTTCAGCTGGTCATCAGCATGGCTAGAAGAGGATGAGACCATATAATTATCTTTAAATTCCTAACTCACATATTTCACTTCCACATGGGTGCAGTTGGCCTCACTAGAATAGGTAACTTAAGAAAAAACCCAGTTCTGGAAAAACTCATTGGTAGCAGCAATAATGCCACCTTCTCCCTTTTTTTATGGGCTGAAGTGTCAAATCATCTCTGTTCAACATCTGCATTCAGCAACACATTTCAGTTCTGCTTCTTTGTGAAATGCACACGTTCCAATGCTGCCATCCCTCAAGCCTGAAGATGAGAACCAAAGCATTGCCCGTGGTTCAGAGCAGGCATAGGATTGTGATGGTCCTGAGCAGTGTGAGTGTGTGGGGATGTAGGAGCTGATTTTGTAAACGTTCATCATACACAAAGACACTCTCAAAAAAACACTCAAAAAACTTTATAAGAACTGTGTGGAAGGGAAAAACCTTACTTTTCTCCCCAGGTCATTAAATTCTCCTATTGTCATACATGAACTTAAAGACAGCCAGATTATACCCTTATTGGGCACTTTGTTTTCCTTAACCCTTAGGAATATAAAGTACCCAGCAGTATCAGCAGCTCAGTCTTCAGTTTTGGAAGGAATTTCTCCCAGATGTATTTCTATAATTAAGAGCACTGACACAAAGTTATTGGAATTTAATATCTGTTGTTGTTTTTTTTTCTCTTTTATTTGTGATTGAATGGTTGAACTTCAGAGGATGTGGCCTGGTGTATGTGTTGCTTTATTTATTCCTACCAGGGAAAAGGATGGAGGGGAAGGGAACAAGCACCCAAACAATGGGCAATCTTGACTGAAAAATATTTAAATATTTAAAATGTCAGAGCTGTTTTAGTGTTTCTTTAACGTGACACATCCACAACAGCTCACATTTATTTCCAGAGTCTATGGACTTGTGTTTAAGACTAAAACAAGCTCTTCTCACAGTGACGGCTGGACCATCTGCCACTCTTCGCTAGTTCTCATGATTGAGTGGTTAAATAAGAAGGAGCATTCAGCTAACCTCAGCATCTGCCGATTGTGCTTTTCCAGTGAGCTTTCAAAAAACTGACTTCTTTTTGATTAAAAATAAATTTTACATTACCAAGCCAAAGAGGCAGACTTCCCAATGTATTTAGAATAACACCTTTGTTTCGAAATGTCTCTTGGCTCCCATGTAACAAAAGCCTGATGTTAAAAAGAAGGTGTTTTAAATTTGTTCTGAGTATTGGTTGATATTTAAAATACAATAGAACAGTTGAGCTTCTGTGCTATCTTGTGACACACTATTGTTAGCACCTCATGAAATGAGGAGGGAGAATAAAAACGCCCAAATATTTATGAAAACTTTCCTTGAGCTCCTCTTTTTTCAGGAATTTTACTTTCAGAGCACCTCTGTTTCAAAGCATTTCCCTGTAATGACATGTCTAGACTTTGACGGAAAATTTTTCGGGCAGCTCTTATTTCTCAGGCTGCTCTCTTTCCACCCAGGGGTGAGCAGTTGGTGTGGTGATGATGATGTCCAAAATGGGAAAGAGACTCTGAATTGAGCCAATTCCTCAAGGAAGGCCTTTTCTTTTGGGATTTGACAGCTCTGCATATGTATAAAAGCTTGGCCTGAAACTGGATGATATTGGTCCTTAAAAGGAGAACTTGTTTGCAGGGGTGAAGCTGCAGAGGCAGGGAAAGGGCAAGGTAGGATTTTGAGGGTGCCAGGCTGTGATGGTTTGCCTGCTCAGTTCCTGCCATACAACAGAGTTCTCTGAAAGTTTTCAGAGGCAGAGTTACAGGAGCTCATGTGTCTCCATGCAGTACTGTGCTAACAGACTGGAAACTGGGATCCCAAATGTGTAATTCCTGCTTTATATTTATGTGTAAAAATGCATTTGCAATACGTGTCCGTTAAATCACTGATATCATTTCAGATGTTTCTTATACAGCTCACAGACCATTTCTTAAAGCCAAACCAGTTCTGTTTTATCTTTTGAAAGTAATAAATGCTTTCAAGATAAATAAATTTTCCTGGCTTTTGTGAGAGCCAAATGGCAGGATGACAGACCTACCAGCCTTGAAAATGCAGATTTTTTTATCAAGAAGGAACACTACTATGTGGTAGTGATGTGTGGTTGCAAACTGATCATGCTAAAAGGAGAAGGCAGGAAAACCGACCTCTCTCAGCTTTGCTAAGACAAGGGCTTGGCCTGAGTTTGCCTATTCTTTGGCTTTTCTCCAAGTCCTGTGTTGTTGAACTTTTATTTTCCCCCATAATCAGACTGATATCATAGGGATTTGCATGAAAACTCATGCCCTCAGCTCATCTCAGTGCCAGAATTACAACAGTCTCTTGTTACTAATGGAAAAATGATGTAAAAACTCCAGACAGCCCCAGTTCCTGTGGTGAGTGATTTGCTAGCCTATATGCAGAGCCTCGTGTGATGCCTTCATCTAATTTCATGAAACCAGAGGAGAAATAAAGTATGTATTTATGTGGTATGTGCATGTATATGTGTTCGTGTCAGTGTTTCTCTGCTATTTCTGTTTGCAAACCCCATGAGGCTTTGCCTCTGTCACTTGGGCTGTATGAAGAAGAGACCCCAGGAGTCTGGATTTTCCCTGAAGGGAGCAAAACCACTGTTGTTTCGGGGCCCTACAGCTACCCTCTGCTGTGTCCAGCTCCCTGCAGACACAAGCGAGTATCGGTAATGATTTCTAAGTTTTGCTGAAGTTGTTTGATACAGTATCCAGTCCTTTTGGGGGTTAACTTGTTGGTTTAAAGGAAGGTTGATACCAAATTCTACCACCTGAAGGGAACCATTCCTCCTCCATTTAGCAGCAGGTGAAGGGAGGTTCAGAAAATTGTAGGACTGGTAGAAAGAAAACCCACTAAAGGCCTCATGCCCTCTGGGTTGTGTACCCTCGTTTGAAACCATCCATGGAGGGCTGACAGAAATGAATCCTGAATCATGTTCAGATATGCTGGATAGATGGATTAGAGTGTTAATGTCATTCATCCAGAGGGAAGAAGCTGATGGATAGGCCACGTATGTCTTGGCCCTTTTAGTAAATATACTCCCTCGCCAAAGCTTCGGGGAAAATAAACTATTTTTAATGGAAGCTTGCCCAAACAACACCCAAATACTGACACAAGTCTGTGCGTGGCAAGTTTGAATCTACCTGGCTAGTTGGTTCACTCCTTCAGAAACCAAGCTCCAGTCCAAACTGTGAACAAATCGTGGTGTGACGCTTCTGCCTGATGCAATTCGAAGCAGCTGATGTAGGAATGTGCACCAGAGAGCCAGCTCAATGAAAATCAAGACCTACTTTAACATCAAATTATGTATTTCCAGCTTTTAAAGGCTTGGCTTCAGGCTGTGTTTTCATATTTAGCTCACTGTGCTTTAAAAGGAGCCGAGAAAGCTGCTGACTCCGTAGTGTGAAACCTAAGCCGCCTGGACAAGAGGCTGACATGACACTGCCAGCGTCGTGCTCAGACCTACTGCCTGCTCAAAAGACACTGGGGTCCTGTGCCTGACTGCCTGTGAGTGTCCCACCCTATCTGCAAGCCAAATTAACCCAAGCCCCTAGCAGATCTAGGAAAATTATGGTGGCTTGAAATAATGGGCTTGACACGGTTCCTATTTTGGGGCACTGAGTGGATGGCTTTCCCTCCTACGTGCACACAGGTGTTCTCTCTTTGTGAAACACGCAGGAACAGCAGATCCCGCTTATGGCTTTTTGGTAAGCTTCCAACCTTGAGGGGTACAAGTTACTTCAGTGGAAGGAAATAGAGAGTTTTGAGGTGTGCATCGGGAGGAATTCTGGGTTTCCTTGGGGATGCTAAAGTTGCCCAACACCTGGGGCTTTTTGACTGTTGGGTGCAGGAGCTCTGGGAAGGAGCAGTGGGTGGGTATCTGCAGGTCTGTCCTTGCCTCCATCCTGACATGAAGGGAATGGCTGAGGAGTGTGCGCTCCCCATGGGGACACCCCTTGCAGGCACTGAGATCCACACCCTGATCCACAGCAGGCACAGCAAAAAGATCTATTTTCCCATGTGTCTAAATTAGGGACAGGAAAACAGTATTTATTTACATAGTATGTGTAGGTGCTTTCTGGCTTTCTTTGCAGATGTCTTCACTCCCACCCAATTCATTTTCTCCTCTCCTGCCTCCCACGCTCCCCCTTTGCCACCCCTGCTGCTCCTGATGAATTACTCCTGCTCCCAGGAATTGGGGCTGGCAGGCTCTTCTGCAGCTGGACAGATTGGCCTTGGCAGCTGCACAAGAACCCAGGTGGTGCAATTTGGGTGCCCTCCAGGTCACTGACTCACTGCAAGGGTACAACCACATCCCTCCTGGGCAGCTGGACTGATCCAGTTTGAACTCCAGGCCTCTTTCCACTTCTTTCCCATCCACTTTTGGGTTTTAGGATTCAGAGAGAAGGAAGGGCTCTCTGAAAGGGGCCAGGGCTGCAGACGGACATCACACCCCTGCGTGGCACTTGCCACCTGCTCTGCTTGGGAAAGGCAATGTGGATATTTTTCTCCGCCTGGTCATCTGAGTGGTGTTGCTTTGTCATGACTCAGGAGTGGCTGATTTTGTCTGAAATAAAGATGCCTTGCAAGCATGCATCCCTCTTCCAGAAGAAGGTGACTCACTGGAGGTTTCCCTCCTCCCTTTTTGGGTGTTGTCCCCAGCTGTGATTCCCTTTCGAGCCTTTTCTGGATTTCTTTCACCCCAAGACATTTGAGAAGTGGATTTCTACATCCTGGGCCAAATTCTGCTCCCATGCGGTGCGTGTGGGCCGAGTTGCTGGGAGCCCTGCAGGCCACGTCCAAGTTCTCAATTTTTTATTGAGTTCACGGGGGTTAAAAGGCACTATCATGAGCATTTACTCTGATTTTCTGTGCTTAACACACACCCCAGGGTTTCCTCCAGGGTTCTGCTCCAAGCCCGCAGTCTGTGCCTGGTCGGGGACACAGGTCTGTGTCCAAGATCTGAGGTGGAGTCCTGTCTCTGTAACCTAACATTGGCAGCAGCTGATCATAAAAACTTTCCAGTGCGTGGAAAGGCTTCCAAGGGGACTCCAGCTGACTCTACCTGGTCATCTCCAATGCACTGCATACAGGGATCTAAAACATTATTTTGTTATTCCTGTTTCTGCACACTTGTTTTCCTTTAAGTAATTGCACCTCATCTAATTGTGTTTTTCTGGATAATTAATTTATGGCATGCTTTACTCCCTTTGCTGAGCTTTTCATGCTGTGTCCCATCATTTTTATCTTCTGATACTCAGTCTCCAAGGACCTGTGCATCTGCCTGAATAATGTACTAACCTTGGACTCAAGATACTTGCTCTTTTACCCCAACATCCCAAATTACTTCTGATGAAAGCTGATACTGTCTTAAAACCTCTGAGGCCAATATAAATTATGTTCTGGACTTGTGAACATGAACCTGCCTGTAGATTTGGCCCCAAGCTCCTCCTCTTCCCCATTTGTGACCAGAAAAGCTCTAGTACCTTCTCCAGCCCCCTCATCAGCTGTCTCAGACTTCAATGCGTCACAAAGGGAGAAAAAAAGGCTCTCCAGACAATCCCAGCAGTCCAGCTGTAAAACGCTCCAGCCAGAACCTGCTTGTACTGAACTAGCAAGACTTTTGAAAGACTTAGAAACTGGTGGTCCAAGGCTTGCCCCTCCAAGGTAAGGAGACTCACGCATCTAGGGGCCTTTGAGGACACGTCCAGTGAAGAACAAGCTAACAATTGTTGGTGAATAATATGAAATCTGGAGAGAATTTTAAAAGGACATTTAAATATTTAATAATGACAAAGTGGCTCAAGGAATTGCCCAGGAAATAGCTCCCAGCCTTACTGCTGAAGTACTGTTTGTTAAGAAAGGTCAAATAGCAGACTGCTGAGGACAGACACGCTGAGCTGAAATCATGTTCTCTTTCAGGATGGTGTATCTGATCTGCTCAGGTCAAACAGTCAGCTGTGTTTTTGTCTGCCTTGCTTAGACAAGAACATTTTAGGAAGCTAAAGCTAAAGCTATGACAAGTATTCAAAACACGTCAAGGAGACTCCAAACTGTCTCAAACCTGATTTCAGGGCAGACATCAGAAATTATTATGGCATTTTAATCCTTTGCTTGACTTGTGTCATATTTTTAAAACTTTGCCTGAAACCAGGAGGGCTGGAAGATTCGCTTAAAAAGAGTAGGGAAATTTCACCTAATCTGCCCTTTGGAAGCAGACCTCTGAATAAAAAGTGAAGGCTCCAAAATCAATAAGTTTGAGCTTAGAAGTGAAAAAAAAGAGAAGTGTTTCAGTTATAACCAAGTTAAGCATGGTGTCTATGACTTCATCAAGTGTTCTGTGTTCTGTCTTTGTTGGCCTTCACTACCTAGACAGGTTTCTTTCTGAAATGCTGTTAAATAGGTAGGAACTTCTCAGTTTGCTCTCTTTTAGTCTGAGACTTAAGGAACTGGACAGTAAGTCAATCTGGACTTCTTCAAATAAGCCTTTGATTTCACCTTAGGTTTCACAAGCAGATATTACAACAGATATGTATGTCCATGGTAAGCAATGACAGTCATAGAGATATTTCCAGCTATTTTTGTAGCCCTTTGTAGCTCTTTCACAGCATTATGAGCCAATTCTCACCTCCCCATCAGATATTCCATAAAGATGAGACACTACTTTGGGACTCATGATTTAGATCAGATAACAGGAAGAAATTATTTCCCCTCAGGGTGGTGAGTCAATAGAACAGGTTGCCCAGAGGAGCTGAGGATGCCCCATCCCTGGAAGTGTTCAAGGCCAGGTTGGATGGAGCTCTGAGCTATCTGGTCTAGTGGAAGTTGTCCCTGCCCATGGCAGGGGTTTGGGCCCAAACATTGTGTGGTTCTATGCTGCAAATCACATGCAGCCCCTTCTTACATTCACCATAAATACAAATCAATGTCTCTCGCAAGCTTCCCAGAAGGTCAGGAGCTGCACTGTCATCCCACATCAGCCCCCAGATGTATTAATCTGTTAATGAGGCTTCACAGTTTTTTCCAAGCTGGGAAATGTAAAATGTCCTTCTGTGAGTGCTGCCCTTGTGCATTCCTTCACAATGTCACAACTGCCTTGACAAAGTGCTTTGCCAGAGGTGAGGTCCACCTGCCAAGGCAGAAGCTGAAAAAGCTCTTGGTGGGAGAGAGGTCTGCATTGGGGGAAGGAGGTGAAAAGTCTGATGAAGGAAGACTTGGTGGTAAAATTTTTATTTTCTACAGGCAGGAGCAGCTGTCAAATCCATCCCGTCTGTGCTTTTTGTGTGGCATTACAAAATTAGAAAGTTGTTTTTCAATGAACATGAAATTGCTGAAGAACAGAAACTGAAGCACCATAAATAGTGCTGGGCTCTTTGAAGCCACAAAGAGGAGCCTGTTTTTCTGGGAGATGCCAGGCCTGGGAACACGGGTTTCCTTTGTTCGTACATCATTTTGCAGCAGCTGGCGTGCCCTGAGCACAACTCCCAGATTTGCTTGTGCTGCTAACTCAGGACAAAGAGGAGACAGTGACTGCCTAGGAATGGTGGCCAAGAGAGTTCTAAGTCCTTCAATTCACCTGGCTCCATGGGGCAACCGTCTTCTAAAGATACACGTGGTGGGGTAAAGAACAGGTCTGCAAATAAATTTTCCTCAAATTATTTGATAGAATTTTTTCTGTTTTGTCTGAGAAGGGATAGAGAAATTACAGTTCTTTCTTTAAGGAGATACAGCTTAGTCTCCAATGTCCTTGTCACCAAAGCCAGTGGATTTTCCATTGGAGATGGTGGCAGCTGACACGAGCACCCACCTACAGGTGTCCATGCCTCCTGAAAACAGCATTCCAGTGCTCTGTTTGAACTGTTTGGTTTAAAATGCAGCTGAGGAAGCAACAGGCACAGATGGGGTTAGTCCTGAACCTGGCTGAAACCTCTCCATGGATGTACCCCAGTCAAGGCATATTTTGGTTGGACGCAACTCCCCAGAAATGTCACCTAACAAGAGATGGTTGAACTGAGCCCAAACACACGAGGCAAATGTAGAAGCCTGTTATGTTTTGTCTGGTGCAAATGCATGTCTTTGGAGAATTGAGACCAAATCCTACATCCCTGTCTGCTTTCTGGATGGATGGGGTCTCAACTCAAGACTTGGAGCTACTTTCTTCCACCAGTTGTCCGTGGCTGTGCCTCAGCTTTGCACAGCCCCTGCTCAGCTTTCAGTGTTGAAGGTGAGGATGGTCATTAAATCCCACTGACCTACTAAAGAGCCCCAAAGAAAACCCTAATAATGTTTTTAATAAAGGTACTGGCTCTGAAGGGTTCTGTCTCATGTACCTCAT
The DNA here is from genome assembly GCA_013400975.1 of Atrichornis clamosus. Taxonomy (NCBI): domain Eukaryota; kingdom Metazoa; phylum Chordata; class Aves; order Passeriformes; family Menuridae; genus Atrichornis; species Atrichornis clamosus. Next base: position 100,644 of record WBMZ01013239.1, on the reverse strand, counting down.
GCCAGATAACAGCACAAGAGATGCTTGTAAATGCAACTTTATTAAATTTTATTAAAGGAATCACAGGAGCGAGGGCTGCCCCTCTCAGCCTTGCCATGAGAGAACCACTGCAATAAGGCTCAGTTTTTAAATTAAGCTGTGGAAAGCAGGTTTAAGCACTGCCAGTGATTTTATTACATGTGTATGCATGGAAACATTTTCTTAACTAATGAACACATGGTGAAGTCGTTAATTGATTGTAGGTGCCTGTGAGCCTCTGAGCATTGCACTGATTAATTGCCTGCTCAGTTTTTAGTCTGTGAGTGGGTGCAGGAATAAATGCCTTGTGGAGCCAAGCTTGAGGACAGACAACCACAAAACAAGAGAGTTAGGCACAGTTTCACCAAGGAACAGTAGCCAAGATCTGGGGGAAAAACCTGCCAAAATCATCAGCTGAAGTAAGTAACTCAAGAAGGAGCTGGGCAGGTTTCCAGAGCTGCAGAGTATGAGGTAAAGCCATTAACAGGATTTTTGGTTTTAAGATAATGAGAGATTGGTTAGTGATTGGGATTTCCTGGACTCCCGAGGCTTAGGAAACACTAGAAACACGGATGTGGAAGGCTGGCCTTGGGGAAGAGGGTGCAGGGGCTGCTCTGCCACAACCAGCCTCCCCTGGCCCAATGCCCTGCAGAAGGAGGTGCCTGGCAGGGGATCCTCATCGTGCTGGTGTTCCCACAGCCCAGGGAAGGGTGGGCTCCCCCATTTGGCCTGGCTCTTGACAGCCATGGGGCAGCAGCTGGTGGTCTGCACCCGGAGGAGGATGGAGTTATGTCCAAGGCAGGGGGTCTTTTGGCTATTTTTATTATATTCCCTGTTCTTCCACTTGCTGGGACAAAGGAGCTTCTTCTTTTCAGGGACAAAACTCAGCCAGTGACCACTAGAGCACAATGGGGTGTCTGCTTGCAAATTGTAACTTCTGGGGTTTTAGTCAAACTCTGTCCTTGCATTTGGAGAAACTGTAGAGAATTTTTTTTTCATTTTAAGGGTTTTCTGACAGTGTTGTGCCAAAAAGAAGGAGAATTGCACAAAAATGAATCGACCACTGACTGTAGAGTCTAAGTCCAAGCAGAAATTGTCAGTGTGTGCTGGCACCCTGCTGAACAGCCAGCAGGACCTTGGATGGTGATAGATTAGCCATTTTATTCAACTTCTTATTTGTCTGTGCCCTGAGGTTCCTCCTACTTATCTGCATGCTGGGGGCTGGAGCTGATGCTCTCAGATCTGACCCAGAGGTTTTCTATCCTGCTACCCTTTAGAGTAGAGTAGAGTACCCTGGTGGCCTCTGAGGCTGGGAGCCAACATTTGCCATGCCCATTAGGAGAGGGAAGACAGCCCTCCAAATCCTATGATTGCTCTCTTCTTGGTTGTTTTGTTTTTAATATTCATGAAGTACAAATAGCATAAATGAACAGAGCCCATCAGCCTAAATGAAGAGAGTTATTTTCAGGTGGGCCTGCAAGATGGAGCTGGACTTTTTCTAAAGCACTTTGTTGCAATTAGGTGTGTCAAACCTGGCACACACGTACATGGCTGTGCAAGGGTTAATGTGATTTATAGGGTGGTTTTAAGTGGCTTTAAGTTTTTTCCATAAGCAAATGATCATTGCAAATCTCTTGGCATGCTTTGCACTAATCACCAAGAGATCAAAGAAATATTAATAAAATAACTAGCTTTTCCAGAAAAGGGTTAAACCACACTACCAGCTGTCTTCACAAACACCACAGCATATGAACTGAAAAAATAATGTTCAAACCCAAACTCTGTGTAATAGAACAAGTTACTTTTATGCCTATGCACAGATTTTCTCTGTCTTTGCCTCCCTGAAGAGATTGGTTCATCTTGGTGTCTTTCAGTGTTAACCAAGGCTCCATGACTGATGGATACTTGGAATTTCAGTTACTAGAAAGGGATACTCAAATATTTGTATGCATTAGCCCTTATTAAATTAAAACTGTCTTAATCATGGGTTTGTTGCAAGAATCTTAATTCCTGTCTTGACCTAATGTAATCCTGTACCATAATACTTTAATGCTGAGAAAGCTTCTGCTGGTTCCATTTTCCCCCACTCTTTCCTGTAGGAGGCATGCCTGCCTTACGGGGGCTCGGGAGCACACGGCACAGGCATATCCTCCTCCGTGTGGACAAGGCTGGCTCATTAGCATCCACGTGAAAATATCCCAAACAATGAGGTTAAAGCCAACAAATTCTTCCCACTTGCCGTGGTCCGGCTGAAGCAGGAGATAAGAAATGGGAAGAAATGGTGTATGATGGGAGCTGTTACCCTAAGGCAGTGGAGGACAACCGTAGTGGCTACATCACTCGCTAGGTACATGGTGAAAAGCCAGCAGCAACAAGTATTGGTGCCTGGGGGGGAAGAGGTGATTCAGGCCTGGAGACTGGTCCTATGTGGTTTGGGTCCAAATCCATCCGAAACTCTGGGGGCTAAAAAAAATATAGGACTGAACAAATACCACTCACCTAGTTTTGGATAGAGTGTGAAACTTGAGCGATTCAAAGGCGATTGGTTAGTTGTCTTTTTTTAAACCCATGAAATGTTGAATTCCTGTTTTGAGGCAAATGACTTAACTTTGACCTTCATTGCCTTGCCAGTCCGAGTTTCCCACATTCACCCACATGCTTTTCCTAGTAGAAGTCACCCAGAGAAACAGCGTGCCTTTTGTTAAGAGCAGCCGGCTGAGTGAAATAATGCTGCTTTCAGCCCCTCCACGGCACGGAAAAAGCTCAGTGCCCTTTTGGTTTGCTGTCTCCCGTGATCTCCAGCTAGGCTGGGCCTTGCAGGCTGTGAGCTGACAGACAGGATGCCTCCGGCCCTCTGAAGAGGTGCGTTTCTTTTCCACAGCACGCACGGAGCAGGTCTCAGCCCGAAGCCCCGGGAGACCCTGCCCTGCAAAGCCCGGCTTCCAAGGGTGAGGGCGGCTGGGGAAGAGCCGCTGCGTGGGATGAGGAGACACGAGTCTGGAGTCTGACACCTACTCAGAGCCACTCTCCACAGCACCCGAGGGGAATAAACAGAGATAGAAAAGAGCTCTTTTTAGGGTCTCCTTCTGTCTCAATCTGTGCCTGGGCACACTTATTCTTGGCCATTTGCTTTTGTTTGTCTCTGCTTGGCTTTGGCTTGTTTCCTGCCTCTTTCTAGCCAGCCCTATCACATCTATTTCTGCTGTCATTTAGAGAAATAACTTCCCTCTTGATTTCCCTCTTCCCTTTTCATCATTTTGGTGGTGGTGGCGATGCGAAGGATCTTTTCAATTTTTGGTTTTACAGAGAATCATTGCTGCTTCTTTTTTTTTCACCCTGCAAATGAGGCACATTAATGAGGGTGAAAAAAGAAGTAGGAAGCTTTTAAAAACCACACGCTGACTCCAATTTGTGTAACGGATTTTAGGGCAGGTGTGCTGTGTGGAGGATGCAAATAACACCTCAAAAGGCTCATGTGATGGTCCTCTATAAGGGTCATGCTTAGGTGTAAATGCAGTGACTTGCTGCAGATGCTTAGTGTATGTTATGCTGTCTTGCTTTAGCAAATCACTTGTAAAATCCTTTAGCGAAACCATCTGGATGATGCTGAGAGAGGAATGGAGGGTCTTATGAAGGGGACTTGCTGATGACTGAGACTTAACTTGTGTTAAGTCACTGTCCATCTGTCCATCAATCCTGAGACACCCCTCAGGAGGTGCACTAAAAAGGAAGGACAATTAAAAAGAAAAAGGCTCATAGACTTTGAGACGCTTATGACCAAGCACCAGAATCTTTCAACTGCTTTGAAAATCATTGAGATGCATTTCTGGAAATATTTTGCTTATACTTCGTGATTCCAAGTATTGGATTAACACTCTAGGATGCTACTTTAAAATGATATTTTGGCCTTTGTCACTGTCTAGCTCTAACTGAATGAAGGATCTACTCATATGCATGTGGATAAAAACTCACAGTTAATGATATTACTATTTTCAGCAGAGAGAGGAACGATTCAGAGGGATGATGAGATTTTTTTCTGAGCTTGCACTTAGAGGAGAGCTTTGAGTTCTTAAATGCACCATAACAAAGAGGGGAACCTGCTGTTTTGTGGGCATGGAGACCTTGAACACAATGGTAGATTGAGGTGTTTGAAAAACGTAAGAATGATGGAGAATAAGGTGAATTCTTAGAAAATTCTCTCAGCAGCACTTGCAGTGACTGCCCCCTCTTTGCTGCCTCACCAGTCTGTGCCTGTTCAGTGCTCAGCTACAACTTTTGCAGCGAATTGTTGAAATCACAGTGAGTTGGTGTTCTCCCCAGACACAAACTACATTAGCAGGAGCAGGAAACAATCTCTGTCTTCCTCAAATGAGAAGATAACAACAGAGGAGAAGTCAGTGATGCCACGGGGAGCAGCTGCAGCTTGGCAGACGATGTGTTCCAGGTCAGCACGGCCCTGGGCGAGCATGAACTCTGAGGCAGGGGCCTCTTCCAGTGTTTGCTCTTCCTAATATGATTGCTGCCCTCAGATATCAAGCTAACAAATAGTTTAGCACATCTCCCCGCTACAGGCTTGCTTGCCAGTCTGTGCCTGCCTGCATGCTCAGCCCTTGCACCATGAAATCTGTGCTTAAACATGAATACGGTCCTTAAGCCACAGTTGTGATAGCAAATATATTGATGAATGTACGGCCCCTTTTCCTCTTGGATCTAGCTTGCTCTCTGGGAACTGTGCCACACTGAAAGTGGGTCACGTCAGAAAACTGAGGGAGTGAGGAGGACTATGGCAGCACTATCACTATTCTGATTTTGCATATTTTGGTCACATTATGCCACTTCTTTCTAAAGGGATGCAGTGAGGTACTTGGTCCTCAGTACAGCTGAGAAGGAGGACACAGAGTTTCACTGTTTCCTGTTCACCCTCCTGAGGAACTCCAAGGGGGTCGGGAACAGCAGGGAACGAGTGGGACCTGCAGAAGAGTTTCAGATAATTCTTACGGAAGAAAATAAATTGTCATTTTGGTGCATCAAAGTTCTGCTGCACTTTCTGCTGCTGAATGCAGCACTCGCAGGCTTTTCATTACATTGGAGTTTGGGCTTTCCCATGAGCCTGAAGCAGCAACTTAGGCTTGGCAGAGTCTTGGATGGATGCAAACCCCAGCTGGGGGGAAGGAAGGGGCCAGAGAGGAGCAGCCAGTGGCATCACTGGCTCGGATGAAGGAGTGTGTGCTGCACAGACCAGCAGTGACGCCTGGATGTCCTTGTCCCTGCACTACCCCTCCCTGGACTGCTCAAGTGGGAGAATGGAAGGAAGCAATGCTAAGGTTGCTCCTTTGCTACCACCCAATATTTTTGGGATGGGGACAGCATACGCAGCGCTACTGTAACAGGAAGGCACGTTCCTTGCTTCCGTAAACCCTGCTCCTAACCAAATGCATTTCTTTAAAAGCCTCAAACTTATTTATAATTATCAATTTGGAAACTACAGTAGGTGACCTTCCAGACATTGAACCAATCCAAGCTGAAATGCAGATGTTGGTACAGATGGAATGGAGCATGATTTAGTCATGATGACAGCAAAAATAAGTGGGACACCATTCCTCATACCACTCTTCAGTATAACACATTTTCCTAACCATGAATGTTATTTTTGGACTTTTTCTAAACCACAGTCTGCATATAATATTGTCTTCTTACTCAGACTGGCCAGAGAAGTTCATATAAAATATTAATTTAATGATTTGAACTGAAAAGGCTGTTGCTAAGAACAGTGTCTGTATCATGTCTGGTACAAAGGGAACTTTTTTTTCTTCGTATTTGTGAGGTGTTTTAAGTTTATAGGTGCTCAGTGAATATTTCCACCCTCAGTAAAAGGTTCCAGGGACTTGTAAATTTTGGCTTGTGCTAGAATGAACTTGCATACATTTAAAAAGAGAAAAAGCTCATGAAATTTGTATTCAGGGAACACAAGTGTTTTATTCTAGTCTCCACACCATAGTTTGATGAGGTTAACAAGCCTCAATTCATTCTGAGCACGTGCCTGGCGTAGGGAAGTTTATTTTATGCCTGTTGCTGATGAGGAGGCTTAAGCACAGGAGTTGTAGGGCTGATGCCCATGGCTCAGCCATCGTGGCTCTGATGTGGTGCCTGCTTTGGCAGCTGAGATCCGTCTCTGAGCCTGCCCGGCCTGAGCCAGGATGGGTTTGTGCTGCTTGGTCCCCGCCGTGGGTCTTGGCCACGACACGGCAGCCTCTCGCTCCTGCTCCGTGCGCTGAATGTGCCTCCTCTGGCGACCCTCTCCTGGCTTCGGATTGGGGTTGTCGCTGTGGGCACTTTCACTGCTCTGGCTGTGCCTGGTGGGTCCTTCTGGCTGCTTCATCTGCTTTTCTCACCTCTCTCCTGATCATGCCTGCACTGGCGCTCAAGACAAGCCAGTTCAGAAAGCTGAGCAGGTTGAAAATAAGGCATTTGTCCTTTTTTCCCCTTCCTGCTCTCTTTCCTCATGTTTCTTTCGAACTAAGAGAACCTTGCTGCTAGATTACAGCCAGCTGGTAGGGATCCACAGCCTCAGGCAACCAAGGTCTGGGTCTAGTTTCCAGCCCTGCCTGGATTTGCACAGCTCAGCCTGTCCAAAGCAAAACTGTATGTGATGGCTGGGAAAGCTAGGGTCAAAATCTTGAGGGTTTTTTTGTTTTTGTGGTTTTGTTGTTGTTGTTGTTGTTGTTTTTTTATATATATTTCCAACTATCAGTAATTTGTATTACTCACTGCAATGAGGTTTTTCTTTACTAGGATCACACTATGTGTGTAGCATGGAGGACACAGAGCTTTTCTGCATGCAATCACGCCAGTATTCAGACTAAGGATGTTGTGAGGAACATTAAAGGTTTTCTAACATAGATTTTCATATACTTATTTATTGGAGATAAATATACTTAAAAATTGGAGAATAGATGGTCATGAAAACAAAGTTATTCAAATTTTATAATTCTGTGCTTATCTTTCAAAAATACCCACCAACACCTTCATCCTGAAGAATGCCAAATCTCTTCTGCAATCTTCCCACGTACACTTATTTCCCAGAAAATGTACTTGACTTCTTTAAAACATTTTATTCAGTGAGAATGCTGTTCACATTGACACAACATCAAAACCAAAACCACTTCTGAGGTAAGCAATTTGTTACCTGTTTATTTTGTTGGTGTAAAGCCTGTCTCCTAGAAGAGGAAATCCTTCAGCTGAACGGTTTGCTTTGCAGGTGTAATTTTTTGCAGGGGAATTTGTTTGCTACAAATTGTTGTAAACAATCACACATTCCTGAGTGAGAGATCACCTGCATTTGAACTATTCTGATTGAAATCACATCTGCCTGGGCTGGTTTTTTTTTTTTTTTTTTTTTGCACCTCGGTTAAATAATAATCCTAAATAACTGTGTACTGTTTCTAACTGGGTATGAACATATTACATATAAAAACAGAATTAGACCAAGATCTGCATTATAAGAGGCAATTAAAATCACTACTGCTGATGTGACTAATGCTATTAAAGCATTAGTGATAGGTCAGGACCTGCTCCAACTGGCAGCTCTATTCATTTGCTGAAACAGTGCCTTTCCAAAAAAACTGATGAGTGCAGAAGTGCCTTATTAAACTGTGAGAAGAGATGAAAAATACTTTAACATGCTTTCAGAGGGGATGAGTGACACACAAAGCCCGTGCATGCATTGCAATGAGAGCAGCCACTGGTGCTGCTGTTAGCCAGACAAAGCCACGCTACTCCTAAGCACTTCACTAATTAAAAATAGATGCATATTAGGAAGCTCTGCAAATCCCTGGGACACGAAAGAGTGTTTGCTGAATTTCTGAGCAGCAAAATACACTGACAGTCCTTGTGAAACAGCAAAAAGCAGAACTGCTGCTTTGATTTCCCTGGGGTAGCAATGGGCATTAAAGCAGGTGAGAGATGTATATGGCCAGGGGAAATTTTTGCCCTGAGTTTTTATAATTTAGAGAGACGCTGTCAGGTCAAATATGCTCTGCAATGAAGTGTTACTAAAGCCAAAACCCAAAACCTTTCCTTCTGAACTGAAAATTTATAAAAAGGTTCACTCATTTCCCTCCCTCTCTCTCTCTCTCTCTCAGAGTCTGCCAAAGTACATCTTTCCCTCTATTCCACTCTTGGCAGACCCCAGCACAGTAAGGACGTGGACCTGTGGGAGTGAGTCCAGAGGAGGGACACAGAGATGATCACAGGGCTGGAGCCCTCTCCTGTGAAGACAGGCTGAGCGTTGGGCTTGTTCAGCCTGGAGATGAGAAGGCTCCAGAGAGACCTTACAGCACCTTCCAGTACTGCAAGGGGGTTACAGGAGCGTTGGAGAGGGACTTTCACAAGGGCATGTAGTGACAGCACAAGGGGGAATGGCCTTAAACTGAAAGAGGGAAGGTTTAGAACTGCTTCCACCCTCTTCTGCTCACCCTCATGGCCATATCCTATGGGCCCATGGAACATGAACGGAAACACAACAGACATATCCTGAAGCAAAGAATAAAATCAAGCACTACAGAAAAGTAACTTTAGATAGCATGGCATGAAATGTCATTTACAGGGATAATCAAACAAAAGATTAGAAATTTGGTTTATCATAGTTTTCCTCTTAAATAGCATTAATTTTTTTATGATAGAGATAACAGTACTTATTGCATGAAAATCTGAGGTGGGAAAGCTTATCCACTGAAGTCATCCAGAAAGTGTCCAGTGTGCTTGCTAATTAACTGTAAGAAAATGTTTCTTTTTTTCAGGACTGCTGGCAATAAAAGCAGAAGTGCTGAAGGAATTTCCATGTAAAAACACGTTTACTAACAGCCTTATTAATATATGAGTTCTTTATTGCATTTAGTATCTCATCATATGTTTACAGGACCAAGATATTTTTATTTTGAAGCGCACTTCCCCTTAGTAGCAACATCTGTGTGTATGTGTGTACACGTGCATTTGTCCCAACCAGGGATAACCTTCTTCTGCTAATTCCTTTCTCCCCAAACGGAATTGCGTCTTGCATCTCCTTGTTTTCATGTATATAGTGATCACAACAATACTAACAAGACTTTGAAAAATGTCTTCCATCCCCTCTTGTCATAAAGAGTTTGACAGCTGGTGAGACTTTGAAACTCATCCTAAATAGGGGACATTTTTGATGCTCTGGTAAAGATTTTTGCTGCAGGACTGATGGAGTAGAGAATGACCACCATAAGCTGGACCCTTTAAAACACCTGCTATGGTGCAGTTCGAGCAACCGCAGGATTGACAGAAGTATTAGAAGAATTGCAATTCCTCCTTCAGATTTTTCTAAGTAGTCTTCCTGAACATTCTTCTACTCAGTTACTCTCAAATTAGTATCAGCAGATTATCAGTTATGATGCACATCGCCCACCCCAGCTTAATTAAATCATACATTCAAGTCATTAAGTATTCCACTGTTCCCAAAGAACTACAAAGTATCTCTTCTTTAGTAGATAAAGAGGAATTATTGCCTCATGGGACAAGACAAACACTAACCAATTGAATTATAAAGTCTTTATAACTAACTTGGATATTAAATATACTCTAACATAGATATCTAATAATAGACTTTTTCCTCTTCCTTTATTAAAAATAACTTATTTATTCATGCCTAAATCTCTCCTCCAGTTTCACCTTCAAAAGACCCAAGAAAAACAGACCGTGAATGAGCTCTAGCAATGCACTAGTAACCTTTTTGTCTCCTGACTGAGAAGTCAGCCCGCTGTGCTGAGGCCATCCCAGGGATTCTGTGTAACAGTGCAGTGCTACAGCACCATCAGCCATGCAAAGGAAACACGGCAGTAATTCCTTCCTTGGGAACGCTGCCTGTTGGGTTCTTAAGACCATTTTGACCCTTTCCCCTTACTTTTCACAGGCAGAACTGAGTGAACCTGTTTTGTTCTACTTCTTAACAGCCACTTTCTCTAGATCTGACAACTCGGAGCGCCGTGCCTGATCAGATAATGAATGTTTACATGTGACGGTCAGTGTTTCCAAACCGCTCCATTGTTCCCAGCATCAGGGTGAAGCCCCGATGGCTGTCCAGACACGAAAGCAACAGGAGAGGAAGGACAGATTTCCTGCCAGGCAGGAAAGGTCCCGTGTTTAAATCAGAGATGGAATCAAACGTATGCAGGCGAAATACTGAAACAGGTTGCCAGGATCTGCCTTGCACAGGATTACCAAATCCCAGTGAACCGTGTTTAATGAAACAGGGTGAGACGATATCATAGTGCTGGCAACACGGCAGGTAGAGGAATGATCACAAACCGCCCTTTATTCGTTTGTCTCTCCGGAAAAACATTTGTTCTGTTGCCATCCTCTGCCTGCATGCAGAATGTCAGTTGAGAGATTTTGGGGGAAAATTTACAGCCTGGCCATCATTTAGATTTGGGTTGCTTTGCTGACTAGAGGACAGTATATGTTTTATTAATAAATATGTTTCTCCTCAGCTTTAGGGTTTATATCTCCAGCAGGAGTGGGTTTCTTCTTTGAGTTCACACCCCATGACACCAGTGATGCTTAGGCACTTGACAACATGGTAGAAGTGAAGATCTGCTGCAAGATCTGGGGGATCTCTTTGGTATCCATGGCAATAAAAGACCGACCTGCTGGTAGTGTCCTCTGCAGCCTACGGAGCAGAATAAAGGATAAGACACAATTACCATCTCAAATTATCTTCCCTACCACAAGACAGGGTTCCTCTTGAATGCCTTCCCAATCCATACTGTTCACATTGCTGCCACCACACAATTAAAGGTTTGGGAAAGCAGCAGTGGGAGGAAACACTGAGAGCAGCTAGTGCACAGTTTCTTTCAGCAACACAAACATTAGTGTTTCCTGAGGTTTCTATCCATGTCCTCTCTCTGATGTCAAAACTCCATTTTGATCAAGGTACCAGTGACCCCATGAGGTGTCATCACAACTGGTTTGCTGAGGGCAGCTACAGATTTACACTGGAAATGAAGACACTCTAAATCGAGTACGTAAATCTACCATGAACCCACAGCTCTTTCAGTTCAACGAGTCCAATGACTCTCAATGTGCTCTTTGTATTTCTTCTTTGAGATCACAGCAGATTACATGGAAATATATTTGTCTGTCAATATTAACCTGACACATTTTTATCCACAGCTTAACCCACCCTTAAATTTAAACTAGATGCAGGATACAAACCCCATCTCCCTCATGTCCAGTCAGCAAGCTTGGGATTTATTTTTTCCCTGCTTTTTAAATGAGCTTATGCTCCATACTATTCCACCAATGCTAAGTAAACTCTCACTTTTAAAATTAGTTTTAAAAAAAGCAGCAGCAGAGAATTCCCTTCTCCTTCCCCCACAGCAGTTACAGGAAGGCTTTGTCTAATTCTGCACTTCCACATGCATAGAAATGTGTTTCAGTGACAGCATTGTGTGCATTTTCCATACCCAGTGAACTAGGCCATTGTAAGATCTCCCCTTACACAGCAGGATATGGTCAAAGATTTTTTTTAGTTTTTTAATTCCTAGCAAAAGTAAAGGGACTTTCTGTAATAATCAGAGTGGGTTCTCTTTTGATGCATAACACAGCTCTGATGTACAGACCTGCAGCCACAACTCACGGTGGCTGTGCAGTTGTATCTTTGAACCCTTTACTGATTCAAATTATCTACTGAGGGCCAACTACCTTTCAGATTTCTCTCACTCTGCTCTAGCTGAAGACTCAAACAGAAGCAGGGAAGACACTGTTGATATTTGTGTGTGTGATCAGCTTTTTACCATGTGCTGCTCCTCAGTGGATGTGGAACCTGGAAGAACATCTGGGACAAAACTTCCTTTTTTTCCCTTGTGCCCAAACAATTTAAAGTGAAATTATGTAGTAGAATTAAAATCAGGTGTATTAGCTCAGACTCTCCAAAGAATTTATGTCTCTAACACAAGGGGAGTATCCCAGTCAAAGTTTTGGCTGTTTTGAAGACCATTAAATTCCAGTTTCTTTTGTTTTACTCTCTTTTCTTAGGCCTACACACATTGGAACCATATACTGGGCAGAGACAGAGGCACCATATCTCTGTTATGATTACACTGTGATATTATGTAAGGGGATAGTGCACATTCTTCAGCGGGAGGATGGGTTCAGTTGCTCCCTTTGGATGCACAGACTGCTCTCAACTAGCTGGCCATAAGGGATGTCTGCGGGATCCACAAGCCAGTCTCCTCCCTGACACAACTCAGAAGCGACAGCTGCTTGCTAGCACATTAATAATAATAATAATAATAATAATAATAATAATAATAATAATAACAACAAAACAACAACAACAACAACAACAATAATAATAAAAGATGGGTGAAAACTTGGGACATAACACATCAATGTGTGCTTGTAGCCCAGAAAGCCAACTGTACCCTGGCTTGCTTTCATCAAAACAGCGTGGACAGCAGGGTGAGGGAGGCGGTTCTGTCCCTCTTCTCCACTCTTGTGAGACCCCACCTGGAGTGCTGTGTACAGCTCTGGGGTCCCCAGCACTGGAAAGACATCAACCCGTTGGAGCAGGTCCAGAGGAGGGTAATAAAAGTGGGACTGGACACCTCTGCTATGAAGACAGGCTGAGAGAGTTGGGGTTATTCAGCCTGGAGAGGAAAAACTCCAGGGAGACCTTATTGAGGCCTTTCAATAAATACAAGGGGCTCATAAGGACATAGTGAGACTTTTCACCAGGACCTGTAATGATAGGATAAGGTGTAGCAGTTTTAAACTGGAAGAGGGTAGATTTAGACCGGAAATATGGAAGAAATTTTTACAATGAGACTGATGATGCACTGGAACAGGCTATCCAGAAAAGCTGTGGATGCTCTGTCTCTGGAAGTGTTCAGAGTTGACTTGGATAGGGCTTTGAGCAATGTGATCTAGTGAAAGACACCCCTGCTCATGGCAGAAGGCTTAGAATAGATTATATTTAAAGGTCCTTTCAAACCAAACCCATTCTATGATTTTATGATACTATGACCAAAATCTCAGTTCTGAACAACAGCATGGGCAACTTCACTGCAATAAAAGCACAGTTTAGATTTATGATGAATGAAAGCAAACAGGACTAGGCATAAACTAAACACACTTACCTATCTGCCTGGTCTCCCAAGGATCCTATAAATATGGCAAAAGCATTGACTTGAGTATTGGTGGTCAAGACCTGGGCAAACCTCGATGGCTGAATTCCGTATCGCTCGAGATTTGCGTCACTTAAGACGATAACAAAATACTCGTCAGCCTCTTCCTTGGCGATTTCACGAATGGCATGTTCTGTCCCTTCCAAGGTATGGTCTCCACTCATGCAGAACTGAGCATGGGCATGCATGGTCTGTGTGCACAGCATAACCACATGGAAACACGTAAGGTGACTTTGGGAACAAGCATTCATTTCAGCTAGCACAGGAGGAAGTAAATATTCAGTACTGCTGTATTAGGGGATGCACCAGAAATGTGGAGAGTGCTCCAGACAGAACAGAAGATGAAGTTTTTTGTACATTATATACCATATTTTAGACAGGCAGCATTTCTCAAAGACACAGCTGGTCAAACAAACAAATCCCACACGGGGATCTAATTAGAGTGGGCCTTAGGGAAGGTAAAATACTTTGGTCAGATGCAGTTTGAGTAGTTATATTCCGATATATGTAAGGAAGAAAACAGGGCTTAGTTTCCTAATGCTGTGGCCAGCTCCCGCCTGTTCATAATTTGCACTAGACTTCCAAATCCTAGCAGTGTCACAGTTATTATGAAATACCTGACTCGTGACAGTGGAAGCCAGATTTTAAAACGATGAAACATTTTGTTTGAGTTGTTACAAAATAAATACATTGTTTTCATCAATGAAGCAGTTTCCTATGCAGAAGGCAAGGAATCTCAGATATTACTAAATCCAGTTCTCCTGATTGAAGTAGCTCCCAATCTTTTAAAAATAGTTTTTGAAGGAAGCTCAAATACACCCTTCTAACATATCAAGCTATCAACCAGGCAATACAATAGACTCAGTTTTTCTTCATCCTACTACAGTAAAATTTTGGTGAATACACTTGCTTTGCAATTGTGATTTAACATGTTTCCAATTTAGCACTGACACATTTTCCCAGTGCTACTGCGAAGCATAACTTCTTGAAGGCACCAGGCTAAATCACTGACCTGGGATCCCTCCACAGTTTAAATTAGTCACTTATGCTCTAGTAATATCACATGATTTGGGCAGAGCTACCTATATCACTGTAAAATGCTTGGAACTTTCCCTATCATTTGACAGGTAGTCAAAATGACACATTTATGACACAGCAGTTCACAATAAGGCATACCCAGCTTCTATTATTTTGGCATAGTTTGGTTTCTGCCACGTCTCCGAAAGATCCCGTTTCAATTTCATGCGAATACACAGATTTTGCTTTCTTGTCTTTATTTTACTCTACTCTCTTCATGTTTTGCATTCTGTGACCCACCTACAATTTTATGTTTGCAGTCATAAAGTCCTTAAATATCCAGCATCACTTATCAGCAGGATTTACCTTAAGAATCTCTAATCTTTGCTTATTGTTCTTCGGAACTTTGTCACTTCCAACCAAGGCGATGTTGAAGTCATCTCCCGAATGTCCAACAATGTCATACTATAAGAAAGAAACATCATCAGTCACCTGTTAGTCACAAATGGCCCTTGGCTCACAATGACATAAGACAGATCAAAGGCAATTTGCTTTCAACAAGAAAACAAGAAAACAAACACTGTTCCTTGTTTGTGTTTATGAGCTGCTTAAGGGAACTACTTGCAATTTCTCACTGACATGACAACATGTGAAAGAAATGCTAAATAATGAAAGTAAAGACCAGTTCCTTATTTCCATGGTCTGTTTTTCACACCATTCCACCAACTACAGAGCAGTCATGCATACAATCAAGACCTCTCACACTATGTATTTTTTTTAAAGCAGCAATGTTCATCCTCTTTAGTCTGACAAACAAGAAGCACATTGTTTGAGAGTAGCTCCTATGTTTGATGAATCTTTTTAGGGACCTCATTCTGCTCTGAAAAAAAAAAAGGATTACAAATCCCCTTTTTGGAAAATCAGCACTCCTTATTTTTGTGCACAACAGATCAAAGCCATTGCTGAAAGTATGTAGAAAAGTGAATTCCAAGAGCCTCCCTATGTTTTCAAAGGAGATGGTGTGCACATCATTCTCCTGTGAAAGATGCTGCAAAAATGACACACAGAATTGTAATAGTTCAAATATCTTGTTGAACAAATAACACAATATTGGGAAGGCCTCAGTTTTATGTGAGAGTTTCATTGTTGTTACATGAAAACTGAGACAAGCTGAGTTATGGCAAGGTCCTGACCTGCCCTTTGTGTTGTGGATGTGGCAGTCACCCCAGGGAGGATTCATGAGCAGGACAAAAATGGATTTAAGAGCTGTCTACATTAAGCAATAGAGCACAGTGTACAGATTCTGAGCCCAGAGAGACCTGAGCTGCCAATGCCTCAGCATGAAAATGCCTGTATTTCCCACTGTCTAGGTGGCAGTGACATGCCTTTAGTTGACAGGAGCCCTTATGCAGTATTTTGCCTTTCTGTTTTCTTTTTTTCAAGTACTGTTACAGTCCCTGCTGGGTTCACCTTCCCTAATTCCCACATAATCATTTGGTAAAAGGCAGGTCTGTTCCTCAAAGTTTTTATGTCTTTTCTTTCCTATTGAAAGACACTTTATTTGGTATAAGTCAGGTCCTAGAGAGTGGAGAAATTGCATTCTTTACATATGAAGCTCTTTTTGTTTCCACATCTCTAGTTTGCTTAAAAATATAACAAAAGAAAGATATAGCAGCTGGAACAACACTTTTAAAGGTGACACCTCTCTCTCTGAAAGAGCAAATGTGCCACATACTATAGTTTATTTCACCCAAGGTCAGACCATTTTATGACAGCCCCATGTAAGCCAGACTTCCTTCCCCTAGGAAATCTGTATATAACCTAGTCCCCACACAATCCCATTTCTTTCTGCTCTGTTGGCTTTTCCCATTCCTGTCCTCAGCTCTTCCATATCTAGTATTTACAAGCCAGCTTCATGTGAAGCTTTTAGTCTGCCACATGCTTTCTCTTCAAAACCTATTTCTTATCACCCATAATGCTTCAGAATCTCTCTTTCTTGATGAATATGAAGACATGGCAAATGAAAATATAAAAATTTTGAGAATAATGCTGAGGTTAGGTTCAGTATACTTTCTAATTAAAACAGGAATAAATCCTGTTTAATAAAACCTGAACCACACACAGAGAATGTGTGCACGAGTATTTTTTTAAAAAAACTAGAGAATACTCAAATCAGAGGAACTAAATAAATATTCAAATCACAGGAACTAAATAAAGCAGGGGTTTAATGGAGCAGAAAATATACAGTGCTCGTGGTTGTTATGCAATGTCAGAAATGCCCACACATCTTCAGGGTAGGTTCTTAATTATGAAACCTCGCACGTCCTCTGCTGAGCAGTTTTGTATTTGGTATCACCTTTAAGTCAACAACCTAACTATGTGAAGCAAAATGCTGCCGTTCTCCTGTGTAAAAAGGCTGATCCCTTCACAGAAGGCTCCTTCCTGGCTTCCTAGATGTCTCCCACTGGGTGCCCTCATCATCAGCTCTGCCATATTGAGTTCACGGGAATAGGCCAAACTTTGCTGTTTGGGAATATCATTGTGGTTCTTGACATACACCAGTAACAGACCAACCTTTCATCTCACCCAGTCTGAGTTTAAACTCAGTGTGACAGCCCGTGCAAGGGGAATCTCTGTAGCTGCCAGATGAAACTCTAGATGTTGACCCTACAGTTGGGCCCCTCCACATTCTTGCACAAGGCGGGAACACGCAACCTGGGTATGGGCAAGGCGAGGCTGAAATGATCTGAGCAAACTATTGCAGGCACGTAAAGACATCCACCTGGGAACATCATGTGCTGTCTGCTCCCTTCTCAGCTAGCTGCTTGTTGTTCTTTGTGAGTGCCCATGCATGCACCTGACTACTGCTTATCTCTAACAGATGTTATCAGTTTCCTTATTTCTTTGCTGACAGCTTACTATGCTGTTTGTGGTTTAAAAATGTTTGGTGAGGCAGCAGGGAAGAAGAGTCTATTTTATTCATCCTGACTGCTGCATTCCGGGTCAAGTATGGTCTCCTGAAAACCAGAGTGAGATCCTGCTGTGCTGTGGAAGAGCTGTGGTCACCAGCCCACGCATGCTGGTCCTCATGGTCCTCTCACCCCTCTGGAAGTCAAGTCAAGGATCAGGAGTAGCCAAAACCTAGAGTGTGAGTTTGCTTTTAGGAAGCTCAGATCTTCAAACTGTGAGATTGGATGAGTGCCTGTGTCCCAGCAAGGGAACGTAGCTGCACTGACTTGGACTGACTTAAGTCAACATAGGACTGCAGGCTGGGAGACCCTCCCTGGGACAGGGGATGGGAGTAGCCTCACAGCAGAGCTTTAGAGGAGACAGAAGGGAGATGTTTGCCCAGGGGAATGTATGGAACCTGTCACAATTTAGGAATACAGAGTTTGGGAGAGGAGTAAAACTGGAGCAAAGAAGCTCCCTCTGAAAAGGGGAAGAATTTAAATCTCTCATGCAGGGTTTCTTGCAGTAAACTATTACCTCCTCCTGATTTGTGCTCTAATAAACGAACCCTTGGTGATTTCATATTATCTTGGTGTACTTATTGTAAAGAAGAGGTGCAGACAGCTCCACAGTCCTGGTCAACTGCGAACCCCAACACAAGCAGGCACATGCAGGCTTTGCCAAAACCAGTTTCCTTCCTTTGCAGTAGCTAAAGATGAGCACAGAAGAATGGCCTTTGAAAAGCAAGGATCCAATCTGATGCTTTTTCCCCTAAATTCCCTAGGAGAATTTATGTCGATGGAGTTACAAGTGAGAGAAGAACTGACTTTTGTTTTGTTTTACAAAACAGATTGCAAACAAAGGCTCCCACGACAAATCCAGCAGCAAAATACATTTGCCATAGTGTGGGTTAATTGAATTAACATACTATTGTGGTACACAGCAGCTTGTTTTCCAATAGCCTCAGGTACACCGAGACAAGAACTGCTCTATTCAGAGCTAGGACTACATAACATGTAAACATGTATCTTGAAATAGCAACATTTTGTTGGTTTCTTTCCATAAGGAAAGGTTAAAACAATCTCTCTTCCACTGTCACATTTTGCACTGAATGGATGGTTGCTGCTGCCTAAAATGGGTAAAATGGAAGACTTTGTCTTCTGCAGCTGCCATGCCAAAAGGTTCAATTCCTGAAGGCGTTTAAAAAGCTGAAAGAAGATGTGTGCTGAATGTAAAAGGCAGTGTGAATTAGACTCTGCTGGAGGGCTAGATCTTTATAAATTCGTCTCTTCTTTGGACAACACCGAACATTCTTATTTTTCTGAATTTATGTCAAACCTTGTGTTTATTATTTAAAAGAAACTATTCTGCCAAACATGTGGACCATTTCTCCTTTTCCTGAATTAGCAGTGCTGCCTCCACAGTAAATTGTACAAACACAGAGTGCTAAAACAGGCATAGAAAATCTGCAGTATCTCTTTAATATAGCTATAAATAACAATTCAGGCCTTTCCTACCAGTTACATAATATGCTATTTATTGAGTCACTTACAATATTTTTAAGGCCTCATAAAACTGCTGTTGGATAATTTACTGGACATGCCTCCTCCATCTGCCATTATGTGTGCAAATCACAGTAATCAGGGATGACATAAACCCATATAGCTTGTGACAAACACAGTACTACCTCAGATAAACCAAAGAACAAACAACTGCCCTTCTGTACATTTTCAAACAATTGGCACCTAAAATAGGATGTTCAAAAGATTGGTCTCTTGTTTCCCCCTTGACAAGGAATGATTCCCTGCCTGCGCTTATGGGAACTGGAAGTAGGGAGGATGTCCCACACAAGCATAAAAAGCTGACAAATACCTGCTGGCACTTGTCTGACTTTTTATGAAGGGTAAACTTCATTACCTGCTTGGTACACTCACATACTCAAAACTTAGCTCTTCTGTATAAGAAGACAGGGAGGAAGTATTTTCTACCATCACGTAGTGCTGTTAAGACCAATCAGGCAATCAGCATCATCCCTGATAACAAAGGGTACCACTCATGGGGAAAGCTCAGCAGGTAGGATAAAACAGCCAAGGAGAAGCCCATCCGATTAATTCACAACTGTATCTAGCAGAGAAGTAAACCAAGCACCATCAGGAAAGTGACCTTGAGCAAAAGACAGGAATTGCTTTCCAAAGTTTGCACTGCAGTTACATAGCAGAAGGGAACTTTACTATGTTAATCCCCTCTGCTCAACAAGCCAAATGATCCCCTTGGTTCAACACATGTTGTACAAGAAACCCCTCAAATCTGCAGCATATGTTGTTGATAGCCTTGCAGATGGGGCTACAACAGGAACAGATAACAGCAGGCATATCTGAAGGCCAAAAAAGTCTGTTTTTATAAAAGCAGGCAAGAAGAGGATAAGGAAAAGAAAGAAAGAAAGAAAAAAAGGTGATAAACTGCAGATTTCTCACTGCACACAGTTGTGTGTTCTTCTTTTACAAATGAATTCTCTTTTAGATATGAAAAATGTATGCTATTTTTGCAGACATACCAAACCTTCAGCTTTGTCCTGAGCAAAATTAGCAGCATCTTGCAAAGTGTCAAGAGTTTTATAGAATGGAGTCAGTGATATTTTAAAACAATCACTGTCTTTTCTACACTCTGAAGACTGACCCATAAACTTTAAAATCACAGAACTGAAGAGAGGTTGTAATGATCCTAACTAATTCTCCACAGTGTGCAGGCTGTATGTCTAATTCTGTATGTCATTCCTGTACCATGCACTTGAGGGTCATGTCTGGGTTCTCAACTTTAGAGCTGCACTGGAAATAAGGACAACAGGTTATCTACCACTGCCTTACATTTTTTCCCAGTGTTATCACTTTCTAAGCCACTGTCCTCTGTTGTGTGAATGCAAAGTAATTTATCATTCATAGCAAGAGCAGAATGGCTGTAGTAAAACAGAATAAGCACCTGTCCTCTGGTCACTATTTCTTCTTTAGTCAAGATTTTATCAGCTCCTTGATTTTTATCTCCTCCAAACTTAGCCGTTTCTTGTATGGGGACACTTCCATACCCTTTGCAATCTCTGTCACGCTCTCTTCTTTTTCAGCTCTACAAGAACTTTTGTGAGATAAGGGACCACAATCACGCACATTACTCCTAATGTGAATGCACTACAGATGTGTACACAACATTCTCATGCATTCTCCTTTAGTCTCTCTTCTTTTGCTAATAGTTTCAAACATTCAGTTGGCTTTTTTGACAGCTGGTGAACTCTGAGTGTTCATTTCTTCACAAGCCACTGGTGAGGGACTTTGTCAATTGCTCTTGGCTAAGGAGACTTTATCATCCAACCCTGCTTGTCACACACATAGATACCTTACTTCCCTTTACAAGAGCCATCCTGACTATACCCCAGTATATGATATTTATCCTTGTGTGCTTCTCTTTTCTGTGTGGATGATCCTGCATTTTGCCATACTAATATCTGTGTTGCTCAGACATGCCTGATTTACCAAGCTACACAAATTACATTGCATAATTACACTGTCTCTGTAAATATTTGTCCTTAACTTTTCTATTATCAGTCAGCATGAGATACATAAGCAGCTGAACCAATAAAGCCTTGATTTCCAATTATTTTTTTAATTACATTCGAGTTGCCACATGGCTTCTCTGGGCCAGTTACAGTATTTTCCTCCAACAGGATTACACAGCATCACTCTCTACCTAGCCTATTTTCATTACATTTTCAGTAATGTAGTGACTTTGGGAACAAAACTACAGTATCAAATTTGTTTGAAATTCTGAGACATGCTCTGTTTAAGCAAGTTTAAGGGCAAGAAAGCGTTACTGCCAGAGAAGATGGCAGTACATGTCTTGTTTTCTTAGGAAAATAGCCCCAAAACATAATGCCTGTCTCCTTTTATAGCCTTTTCTCTTAAAAAATAGAAATCTGCATGATTGTACTTTAGAAGACATTCTAGAAGCACATGCCTCCGTATGGCCTGATTTTGTACATGAGATTCTATGGAAGAGCAGAAACTTGTAGAATTATGTTGTTGGAAGTACAATGTGAAGCAGACCTGGCTGAATTGATCTGGACTACATTTCTATCAACTTTCTTTAGGAGATTCTACATTTTGTTCAGACGTATTTCTCATGTTTGAGATGCTCTTCAGCAAAGCTATTAGACATCTCTATTTTTCCATTAAATACAGAACATGTCCAGAGTTAACTGGAGACCGGCCATTCCTGTCTTCTTTATGGTTAAAAAAACATGGCTAGACCCTGTTTAGGCTTACTGAGACAAAAAGAGTGTTACATTTATTTACATTTCCCTTGCATTAAACAGCATTTGGAACCTAGTATGTTTCAGTACAAGAAATTATTTCCTTGCTTTCAGTTAACTAGAAGAGACAAGAGACAAAGAAGTTTGGTCTTATCCCATGAAAAAGTGCTGCTGTGTGCACTCTGGGCAGATGGAAGAACACGGTATCTCTGCGTGTCCTGAATCTCATATTTACTTGTGTTCTGTAGGCTTATGTGTTTCTGTTCAAAGAAAGAGATAAAATCAGCAAAAAATCAGCAAATCTCACTAAATCAAACGTAAGTCTTAAATAGAATACTCCCCTGCTGAAATGTGTAATGTTTCTTATCCTTTCACTAGTATTATTTTTCAGCTTGCTAGAAATAGATTAATGTCTTTATTTCCTTGCGGGAATGAATAATATTCTTTGGCTAGACTGACTACTGAAACACTTTTTCCACTGCTCCACACAGCCTGTGCAATAACCACCGAGCTCAGCCCAGCTACAATTACCTTGAACTTGTGCTCGTAATTCTCAAAAGCCTCCATGACCATGCAGACAGCCTCCATGGAGCGTTCCAGCCGTCCGTCCACCCCGTTGAAGCGGTACATGCTGCCGGAAACATCCACCACCAGGCGCAGGCGCTTGGGCTTCTGCTGAGGGCTCCCCGGCTGACAGGGAAACAGAGCACAGCCAACCCCAGCAGAAATGGGAAAGCTAGGCATCAGTAATGACAAAACGTGGCAGGAAGAGAACCCACTGCACTTTGTGAATCAAGGACATTTTATCCAGCCAACGCTGATTTAGGTATATATATAGGGGTTTTTTTAGAACAAACCCATTTTAACCTCTTTTTGTATTTCAAATCAGTTCCTTGACAGAAAACTCAATTCAGTCTTTTCCCTCACCTTCAATGACTGGAAACAAAATACCTCAAAAAATTCCACACATTTGTCAAGAAAATACTTTTTCTGTTTCAGTTTTGATTCTGAACATTTTACTTCAGTAAAGAGACTCTCAAATTTGCTCTTTCTGCCAAGGCTCATAGTGGAAATGCTTTTCCTTGGCATACAGTACTGACAGGGACTCGTATATGACTGTAAAAACTTGTCTGCTGAGGTTAATAACATTCCAAAAATGTTTGAAATCTTGTTCTGATTAACTACTAGTTTCATCTTCATTCTAATGCTGAAATCATTATTTCTTCCCTGAAAACAAGCCCCATCTGTTTTAACAATTTTTGGCACAGTACATTCAAGGGAGGTGTTTTATTTAGCATGCAATGAGATGTGTCTGGATTCAAGTATGAGGCTATTAAAGATGATCTGACAAAAACCCAGTCACATTACATACAAATAACTAAAATGTTTCTTTTACCTGTAAAGGATTTGTGTGCTTTATTCTTTTAATTATTCTTTTAATAGACTGTGACAGCCCTGTCCTCCCAGAAACAAAAGAAGAGAGGGTCAATTAAATCCTACATTTATTTTGGTTTTTATGCACACACTTAAAGGTGTCCTTTTTTTCCCTAATCGAATTATTTGTACAAAGCCTTAAAACTGATACATTGAGTAAACACATTTTGAAGCAAATGAGAAGTAAGGATTCTATTACTTTTCCCTTATTGATCTTCCATACAGGCAGTGCCAAATTCCATAAATCATTCAAAGCAACAACAGGACCAAATAGCATAAAAACATAATTCCAGGAATTCATCAAATATGTGTAGCTGACATGCAAAAAGATGCTGTACTCAGCTATTAAAAAAAAATACTTAGTGTAGCTGAAAATTGCATTTTGTCATTAAGGTTATGCTTAATGCTTTGGTTGTGCTTTATCTATGTTAAATATTATGGACAAGCCCCACTAATTTTGGCCAGCTTTTGTTGGTCTGATTCAAGTGGTTTCTCTGTTGCTGACTCACATAGGTCTAAATGCAATGCCTTCTAAGGAATGGCTGAATTGAGCCATAGGACAATCACCTTTATCATATCTTAATGGTTTTTCTCACTTTTTTTTCCATTATAATTTTTGTTCTTGTAAATGCAAGTATCTGTGGAAGTTGAAATTATTTGCATACAATGGAACAAGAAAAATACATTTGTAAACCACTTTTCAAAATCTCCTAGAGTATCAGCATACTTGTTAACGAAAATTTTCTGAGAAAATATTAGCCTTTTTCTTATAAAAACAAACAAAATAAATGTTTTCTGCTAATTGCCTTCTGGTCATTGAAATACAAGATAAGAATATAAAACCTGTTGCACTGGATCAAAACTAAGCAGTGTGATCAGTGTCCTCTCTCTGAGGGCAGCCAACAGGAAATATGTATGCAAGACTATATGAAGTGGTAAAGCAAGTTTTCCAGCCTGTGGTTGCCTCTGTGTCAGGGACATCCCAAGCCAGAGATGATTCTTCTCAGTTTCTCATCCATATAACTTAAACAGCCACCATGAATCAGCCACTATGAATCAGTTAAGTTCTTCTCCACTTTTCCCTGCTCCTTGTTGGATACTTACTTGTGGCTCAAGTTCTTCCCGTCGTTTGTATATGGCTTTTTCTCCTGTCAGCCCATCAATGATCTTGGCATCATCTAGCTCTCCAACAGCTTGGTGTCTCAGCCACTGTCTTTCCTTACCCTTGGCCTACAACAGAAAAATCTTACTCAGTGATGTGAGTGTGTGTTAGACAATTTAAGACCTACTGCACATGACATACACATTAATTTTCTTTGTAATGATGTGATAGTTTTGGCGTAAGTCAAAGAAATCCAAACATATGTTCACAGGTGTCCTGTTCTTCTTTGAAAGAAAAATTAACATTGAAACAGAACATGTTCCCTCTGTAACTTTGTCTGTTTTAAGTAGTTTCATATATGGGAGTTTAACTGTGGACTGCAGAAATGTTAACGTTTTTCCTTGCAATATACTAAAAATGTGTGGCAAGTCTATTCAGAAATACATACAACCAAAGGAACACACACAACCGACCATTTGTTATGTGTTCTCAATCCACACGGAACAAGAAAAAGTCAATGGGTGACTCAGGGGTACAACTAAACAGTATTCATTGTAGGTAATGGTAAATGGTTCCTCTCAAAACAGCATTAACAATGAACTAATTAAAAACCTACTTTTAAAACCCTGATACACAAGAGACAGTCCATTAAGCACTTCTTTTGTTTTAGTTACACTGGTTATCTGCAGCCTGACTTGATGAAAGCACATGACAATCCAGCAACTCAAATATTCATGGAACTCCTGTACATAGAGCATGCACTTAAGATTGAAGACTGAAGTGTTATAATATTATAAGCAACATATTTAAGCATGTTTTCAAAGGATAGCTTCATCACGGTTCATAATACGTAAGACCCTTCTAAAGACAGCAAAGTCTGTATATATGGGGTTTATGGTTTGTTTAATTCCTATTTAAATTTCCATGTTGGAGTTGCTCATCCTAGTAGTAAGCCCAGCAAGGAAAGACAATTTGGAATTAATACACATATATTGCTTTTGCTCTCTCAGAAAGTTGCTGGTCAGCAATTGGAGGAAAATCAAATATCCAGCAGGACACAAACTGCCTTAAAAATTGATTTTCAGGAATGAAAATCAATTCCTCTCTGATGAGCAGGAAGTCCAACATTACAAATTCTCAGTAAACTGCAGGCCTGGGATTTGAAAGGATGAATCTTTATAGCTTTGTATAGACTGAGCAGGCAGATAATGACTTCAGATTCAGAGAACATTTAATTTTGCCTTGGTCAAAATTTATGAGTTTTTTGTTTCGGTGTGTAGAGAAGGAGTTCTGGACTACAGTCTACTGCCTATAATTACTCAAGACTAATGGACTACTTGAAAATAAGTGGGCAGGAAGACTACAAAGCCGCAGAAAAATGTTTTGATTGACTAATTTTATGGTAGAAAATTTACATAGCTGTGACAAACAGTTTTTTTAGTAAGGCAGTGTCAAAAGCTTTAGAGATGCCCCCTGATGGGAGGCAAAAACAATGCTGATACACAGAATCCTCAGCCTTTTAGTAAATCACAGAAGGGGAAAGTGGAAAAGATTTCTGAGGTTGTGAATTCAGCCAGTTGTGTTCTCTGAGACATTTCCATGGTGCTACAGTCAACCCAGCTTTAACCCACTTTGGCAGTGGGGCATCCATGAGCAGTTTCCAACTAGTAGTTTCCACTATCACTAAATATGCCTGGGATGAAAGTCCCTTCTTCCATGGGATCATCGCTACCTTTGCTGCCTTCAGAGTTGTGCAGCATCACCAAGAAACTCCTGCAAATTCCTGGTGACCTCTACATGTCCCACCAAAATGTCACACTGTGGGATTGTTTCCTGCTGTGAAAAGCCCAGACACAAATGTCAACACTCCAATTAACCATTACAAAAGAATACCTGGAAAAAACATGGTGCTGAGTAAGCAAAGCCTGTCTAACATGAATCTTGCACCTTCCAGGGTGATGCAGGTGAGATGACTTTGTTCCTAGCCATCTTAGCCACTCTAAGTAGCAGAACAGAGGTAGATCCTTAACACTTCCTTAGCACTGGTGTTTTGTCAAATTTTTGTCATTTGCTTCCTTTCAGTAGGCAGGAGGGACAAACAACAGAAGATTATAAAGTTTCAGCTTTATTGAGCAAATTCTCAACAAGTTTCACTATTCTTTTCACTGATAATGCTTTAGCTCTGAGACTGTCTGATGTTCAAGGAACAGCAGTGTGAGAAGAAAATGGCTTTTAGTTATGGACATAGTTAAAAACAGTTTAATACCATTTGAAGCTTATGCAACAAAAGCCAGTATTTGAGCTGAAATTTTATTGGAGGAACACAGAGTTGACATTCTCACCTAAAATAGGAAAGAATGACGACAAAATCGATCTAAGTTCTTTCCAAAATAATGCTAAAGTTAGTCAGGCTACTTAGCATCTGCCTCTTCCATGCAGAATTACTAAGAATTTGTTTCCTTTTACAAAAGCTGAAAAAAAAACCACGTATGTTATACAATGCATATATATGACATATAAACTTCAAAGCATTTTTAATATGTAATTTTCATATGTTTAAAACCAACTTAAATTTAAAATCATTTACAATTTTAAGAGAAAACCAGAACTAATACATATATACCTGGCTTTGATATTTGACTAGAACGGGCATACAACACATTACTACTGCAATATACTGTAACCGTATTGATGAAAAAATATATTCATTGTGTTGCTTCTGAAATTAGAAAAATGTGCTCGATACTGTATCTTATCAGTATGGCAGTGGCTGATCACAGTGCACTACTGCAGTAATTCTCTTCACTGGAAGATGTCACAGGCATATTTACAAAAAATACAGCTGTGATGTCTGTAAACGTCTGAGAAAAAGTTGTGTATGTGAAGTGATCACATCTAAATATGTAACTCATAATGGTATAGGATGGTATGACACACTGCCAGTTGTGGTCTGTATTTGTCTCTGGGAAAATGTTACACAAATGTTCCCTTAGCTGCTGAAATCACAAAACTACTACTGACAGGGCACAGTGTTTTTTCATACTTCCAGCTCTCTGAGCCGTGTTTTATTATAGGACTGCCACTATTTTATTCTTGCTGCTATGACCAGACAGTTCCCACATGTTCCAAATCAGACAGAGCCCAGCAGGCTCGGTAACTCAGGCTCAGGTTTGTCCAGTTTAAGTGTAGGGGCCTAAATGATGCTCAGAAGCTACAGGGACAGTTGCCCCTGATTCTCTCTGTAATAAGCAATAAAGAGAGAAATACTTTCTGGAAAGCAAGTAGCCTAACATTTAAGAAGGACTTTCTGAGTGACTGACTGACCATAACCATTTTAATCTGGAGTTCAGACAGACAAGCTTTAGAAGAGAGAAGAAAGATCATCAGTGACAGGATTTCCTGGACTTTTGGCTTTGCTACTTCTACAGAAGATAAACAAAAACTCGTAATGTTTTGATAATGTTGTTCAAAGAGCTGACAGAGATCAGCGAGTTATAAAAAGCAAAATGAACAATGAAATTACATTCTCAGACTATGTTTATGTATCACTTTCAAAGATCTGTCTATTCCAAAAATCTCTTTCTGCTGCTACTGAGTTTTGGTGAGCCATTGACAACTGGACCTGAATCCCAGCCTCGTGATTCTAGGGAGGTAAAATTTAATCAAAGGAATATATTTTAAACAAACCCACAAAACTAACAATAAAAAGGCATACATTGAAAAGAAAATCCAGGTTAAATAAACATGGGCAACATATTTTGATTATGTGAACACTGAGTTTGAAACAAAGCAAAGTCAAACATTTTTTAAAAGCCAAACGTTCTCTACTGAGAAGGTAATGCGGGACTTCTACAAAGTTAAAAACACACAGACATCTGAGCTGCAAATTCTAATGCAATGGACTGTGCCATTGGTTTCTTATTTGAGATATCAGGATTGTCTGACTTAGACAGAAAACTTCTAGTTGAGAACCCATAGTGTACATAGGACTATACAGAAATTGTCTGACTTAGACAGAAAACTTCTAGTTGAGAACCCATAGTGTACATAGGACTATACAGAAAAAAATAGGAGACAGAGGCACAATTCATCAGGGCTGGATGAAGCACCATCCTGAAGAATACAAATACATTTTTCTCCTGTGAAAAACATCACATGAAATGTGCTTGAACGCAGCTTCCCTATTAACAAAAGGCATTCTGCAACTACGTAACTCCTGTTATCATTTATCTTCATTTTCCTAGTTCATCTTCTAATAAAATCCCCACCAAAATCTGTATAAAAATTTATAAAGTTAAAAACTTGCTTTCACTATAGCTCTTATTCTATGATCTAGCTTTTCCAAATTCAGTAATTTTGTTTTTTCTTCATAAATTACATTTCCTAGCTCTGAGGTTAGCTCTTACAGTTTTGGCAGGAAGTTACCAAAGTCTCATAAAATACTGAGGCTTATAAGACTTTGCCTTGATATTAAAATGACCTTTTTAACAAAACAAGAGGATATGTCTCCCTATATTAAAATATGTTATATTTTGATTATGATTAACATGATCCCTGAATGTAAGAATTTTGGCTCCAAGGGATAGATAAGGTAGACTAAAAAAAAAGACTTCAAACTGAAGATTCACTTATTCATTTCATATCCACAGTGTGCTTCCAATAGCATGTGTGCTAGAAACATGGTAAGAACCCACCTAGATATAAATGATGTAGAACAAAATGAGATTTGCATTCAATTTTTTTTCAACAGAAACTCATCTTTACAAGCCAAAAGCCTGAACTGAGACACATATTAAGTGCACAAATCACCTAATCATGTCCATATTAAATGTTCATTACATGAGAAGTTCTCTGAATTGATACATTCATAATAAAACTGGCTAATGGTTCGCTGTGTATATGTGTGACTACGGTAATGCTGTTGTAGCTACAAAGGTTTAAAGATATAAGTAAAGCAAAGAAATATTACCCTTCTTACTTGCAATACCAGGGGATTGGATTTCTCTGCCCAGGGGCTGTCTGTTTATCATACAACATAATTTCTTTCTCTATTTCAGTTTTATTGCTTAAGACACAGCACAGTGATTATAATAAACTAAGGTATATATATAGGAGTGGTTATTAGCCTTCCACAGAAATATTTATAATGAATGTCTTATAAGGAGTAAATTAATTTTCCCTTAATTTTCACTGAAGATGAATAGATTCCTCTTAGAAACAATGCACTTACAATTTTATTTACCAAGTATATGAAACACTAGTATTAAAAAAACCCAGATCGACCACCATGCCAGAAGAAAGGCAAACTGGTGCTTTTGGTCCACTTTGGAGATTTTTCCTTCCACTTTGGAGATTTGGGCTATACCTATTTCTATTAGCAAGGGTTAAAAACAAACTTGAGAAAAATCCATGTTTTCAGCTATATATGCAGTAAAGCACCCACCTGGAGTGGGTGCCTCTTTTAACATCTGTAGCATTTGCACTTCTCAGCTAAAGAAACCTCATTTGGACTGGAGGTTAAAGACAAAGACCGCTCTATACATCTTCACAAATTCTTTTCATAATGTACAGTAGTATTTTCTTTCACAAAACTGTGCTCCTGAATGTGCAATCTCTGTAAGCAGTGGTACGGGAATACTGTAACTTGTGGAGATGAGCACTGCGATCCACTTACATGCTGCCTTCGAAACAGTAATGTGAAACTGTTTTACCTAAGCATGATTATAACCTGAGTCTGCTCTTAGCCCGTAAAGGTATGATCACCAGATGTTAACAGATAGTAGCAGGATAATATCTGGGGCCTAATGGAATGGCCTCATAGTGTTCCTATCAGTGAAGCTAAGATTACCTGCAGATTGTCCAAGATGATGCGGAGTGACTGAACTTGACGTCGGACTGCTCCAGAGAACCTTTCGTAAGTTGATGCGTCATATTCACTCATCTGAATCTCTTTCAATCTAAAGCAAAGAACAGGAAGTCAAGAACAGTTTAGGAAACAAGCATATCTTACATTTACTTATGTAAACTAAAAGTTTATTTACTTGATAACAGGGAAATTCAGACTGCAACAAGCACACAGAAGAGACAAATCAGAGAAGTAGAAACTGCTCTTGTGAATTTTTGACAAGGCAGGTGTTCACCAATGTCTACAGGGATTGCACCACATTAAAAGTTATTAAAGCTGCTAATCCCTTGACTCTCTTCTAATCTGCTTTAAAGTTTGAGAAGTAAATCAGAAGTTCTGAAAAATGTGATCAAATTTGAAAGGTTTGTTGGCTCAGGTGTTGCTATCAGTACATAAAAGGATCACAAGTGTCTATTCATTACTTCACTGTCAGAGCATTTTAAACATATCCTGACTCATGCTTTAACACAAAGGTTAAGTAAAGACACACTATAAAATCTGTCCTTGAACACCTACAAATAGTAACGGTCTAAAATACTTATCTTTGTGCTTCATAAAATGAAGAAACCTTGAAACAAAGAAGTTTCAAATGAACATTAACAAAAATGTGCTCTCCCACATAGAAAAGGAGTCATGACAGTAAACACTATCCTGTCCAGAGGCCTGTAACAGGGAGCACAACACTTGCACCATGAAACCAGATATATGCTTTCTCTATAAGCAAAGACATGGCCATTTCAAGTTCTGCATCATTCTTTTTAACATCATAGCTAAGCAGATACTCTTAAACTAGTGAAATTCACAATTGGAATGTAATTACAGAGGTCCAACAGTGAAGAACAAGCTAGGGGACAGGTGGATATGCCAGGAGTGTGCACTGTTCAGTATTTGCCATGACTCAACATCATGTAGAGAGGCAGCAGTTGTGTATCTGCCCATGGGGGTGGGTTCAGTCACATACTGGTTGATGTGCGCCCAGCCCACTTCAAACAAGCACTTTGTAACAGCATCATCTCACTCACAGTGTTTCGAAAACACTGCTTTTTTAACTGAACTAGAAACAGATAGCAAAGTCTCTATAGGATAACTATATTTCTAATGGCAAGGGTTTTTAACACTATCACAAGTTACTTGCCCAGATCATAAAGTATACCTGACAACTGCTGTTTAGACTAGCCCTTTAAAGATCATAAAATCAAACTTCAAATCTTTGTTGTCTTTATTATGATTATGTCTTTTTCTATTTGAAATTCTGCATCGGCATAGTCATTACAGCCAACTATTAGCCAACTATTATTCTTTAGAGGTAGGAAAAGATAACTTTCAGTGCTGTACATTTAATTTCATGTATCCTGACAACAGAATTCAGTATCTTCAAACCTATGAAAGAAACATTTTGTTTCAAACAAAAAGAACCTCACACACAGTTTTACTTTGTTACACTCTACATCAACGCACAGTGAAAGATAGTTCAGAAAAATAACATGAAAAATACTGCATCTATTCCAGAGCTGTTCATTTCATTCTTGTCAAATGGGGCATTTTAAAATGTTTACCACTAGAAATACTATCGAGCCAGGAAAGCATTAATAACTTTTATATGAAAATTCTCTCTTTCAGATAACCCTGTATAAACAAAGCAGTGAAATCTGCAGTTTCCCTTTTTTTTTTTTGTCTGCCCGAGGATTCCAACCTCCCTGTTCTTAACTTCTATTAGTCCCCACAAATATCGAAGTGGTACAGAATAATGATCCAAGTCAAATGTGGTTTCATAATAGGCTACATTTGCAGCTGGTACATGCAGCTCACTTGGGTTTTGCAGGACAGGAATTGTTACCTCATGTAGAGATACTCAGATTTTACAGGGCACAGCTGCACTGTTCCCACAGAAGGTAGCAGTAGACAGGAATTTCCCCTACCACTAATTTAGTAAATCACAACAGAGACAGGTAGAAACTCATCAAAGCATGCCAGGTGTGTATATGGAAATGTGCACAAAGAGATGTACAGTATCCAAGACCACCCATATCAATTGTTTCTATTAAGAAGCAGCTCAGAAGCAATTTTGAAGAATGCTTTTTGAAGGATGCTTTTTTAATTGCAAAGTACCAGAGGTTGACTTGAGAGTTCAGTTGGTGGAAGAAATCTGAATCTCTCTGCACATTCTGGGAAACAGCTGATCAGCAATCACGCATTGCACTCATATTGGGAAGACCTGTTGTTCGTGTAAAAGTACCTGCTGAGGCTTAATAGTTCAAATTACAGAATCACAGAATATCCTGAGGAGGAAGGGACCCACAAGGGTCAAGTCCAACTCTTAAGTGAATGGCCCATACAGTGATCAAACCCACAACTTTGGCATTATTAGCACCATGCTCTAACCAGCTGAGTTAATCATCTCACCATTTGGCTACAGAACTTTCAAACAGAAGCAATTTGCTTGCAATGGTCCATTTTGAAAGACATTTGTTAGGTGATAAATTCCTAACAAAACATAATCTGGATTAATCATAATTCAAAAAAAATTGTCATATCATTTATCCCTTTTAAAAAAGATAAATATTCACATCAATCTCCTTCTCCATCTAGCTATGTTTTACTTTACCAAATCACACAGTCATTTTAACAGTGTGACTTAATTCAATAAAACATTCTATACACCTTGTTCCGAACAGCTAAACATGTGCTGGTAAGCTCTGTTAAGTGATAAGGAACAGGGTAATGTAGCTGATAAATACAGTTAAGAAAGAAAATTCTTTTTAGCTATCCTTTTCAAATTCTTCTGAGGAATGGAAAAGAAAACAAAGACTTTCACATTACCTCCGTTTAAAGGCCTTTTCACCCATCTCTCGAGCAGCTCTCTTAACCTCCTCAGGAACAGCATCCTTTTCAGCTTGAGATATCTGGTAAACCCTGTGGCCAGCATCCAGCCGATATGGACCACCTTTGCCACCTAAACCAGCAGTGTCTCTGCCACCTAAGGTGGTTGAGATAAAAATATCATTAAGAATATAAATTTCATAAAAAATAAGAACACATTTTTCTTTAAAGCTTCCATTGTCATGTATAGATGTTCCAAAAACATGGGGAACAATCCCCAGTTGAAATATTTATTGCCAAAGGTTTTCAAAACCAAATAGCTATCATGGTAAAGAACTCCCATGGAATACTTGTGTTTATAGTCTCTTGAGACCAGATTCATAATGGTTTCTACCTTGTACAAAGGGAGCCACAGAACATATAAATCTTGTACATCTCTCAAAGCTCCTGGTCCTTAAAGCCATTCACCCAGACTCTGTCTTCTCCCTACAATTTGTTGGTTCACACTGTTTCCAAATCACTTTAACTAGTGATCACTATCCAGCCCTTTTAGAATTAGGAGGCACTTTGCCTGTTCTGTTTACCTCATACCTACACTACCTAAATTTCTGCAGCTACAGGGACACCTAGAAGAATGGCAAATGCCTCAGCCTTGTTTCTATGGCTGCAAGCTTCTGATTCTCAATACAGCCAATGAAAAGAAACAACAAAATATAACTGAAGAAGAGATCTGCTGTATCCAGTTTAAGTTAGACACTGCAAACACTTCCGTTCACTGGCAATAAAGCAACCTTGTATGGGGTAAAATACAAGGCTCTAGGCAGAGGATGGCTTTGTATAAAACTGTTTTTGACTGGCACAGCACCTCCCTTAGACATCTGTAACAGTGCATTAAAAAAAAAAACAATGAAAAACCTGTTCCACCAGCCCACATATTTCCACCAACATGTGGCATGTTGTCTGGATCCACTTTTCCATGTTTGGGGGAACTGACATCCAAACCACTGTCCCTCTCAATGGTTATCTGTAAAAGAGAGAAGAGAGCTGTGAGTCTCTGTTATAGTAAACAAAACACTCTAACAATCTAGTAAAATACTAGCTGTGCTGAGGAGCTGTAGGACCAGCATTAGTTCAATAAATGCAACATTGCAGCTGGTGAGAACAGCAGAATAAAGGAGAGTAAAACAGGGCTCCTGAGTGGCACATTAGACCCACACCTGACCCAAGACTACAGCCACGTCTGAACCACTCGGTGCTTTCTGTTTATATCCACACCAGAAATTGCTTATAGATTACTGCCCACTATAATTCAAAATCCCCCTGTAGAGAGAATCACTTGCAGTTCAAACACTTCTCAGAGTATTGTATATCCACAGCACTGTACAGCCATTTACACATTTCATGCGCACCCAACTGCAGTTCCACTTTCCTTATTGATGGGTAGATTGACCTTCCTTTCACGAACAGGCTCTGAAGAAATGAGACTCGTCACCAAAAGGCCAGTTCAAGTGACACACTCACGCAATCCTCAGCTTCCCTACCATGACCACAGAAGTTCTACCGTGCTGGGTTTTCTAGACCTGTCTGCTGACAGCACTTTCCCCCTTGATTCATGGCACAGCTGAACACCCAACAGCTGCCAGATGGTCAGGGCTGAGTCAGTTTAGGCTGGGGCTGGATTTAAGTGGGTGACTGACTGAACTAAAAATACCCCTTCCCGTTATGAACTCTGAGTCATGTAGCGAATCAATGATTCATGTGCAAGCTGCCCTTTACTAATCTTCTATAATTTAGTGCCACTTTTGGTTTGTTTTTTTTTTTAAATGAAACCTAATGACTGAGATGGAAAATTAATGTCTGTAACCACTACAAATTAACTTTCTTCTCCTCTACCGTAATACATTTAATTCTCCAATGAATTTATGTGTCCCAATAACTATGATTTATTGCCTTCTCAGAAGTTCACTGGCATTATCAGGGTTTTCACCGTAGAGCAGCTTAATCCTTGAATTCACTGCCTTGCAGACTCAACTTCATGCTGACATGAATTCCACACATGTTTTTGAACTGAAAACATGTGCTCTAACAACACTGTCCTGGCAGCTGTTCAAAACATCATTTTCCGTCCCTTTATAGAATTTATATTAATTCAAAGAGGTACAATACATCCTCTGTGAACCATGTCATTAGTGTAAAATCAAGATCTAATCTGATAAATTACATTCATTTAACATTTGTACAGGAAGAAAGACACATAACCACAACAGCATGTTACCCTTAGGGTTATATACTTTTTTGGTTTAAGAGATTTCCTCCAAAATAAAACATTCTTTTTTGCATAACTCGTAGATTTAAAAATTGTCAGAAACACAAGGTAACAAAAATCGCTGAAATTAGTTTCAAACAAAATTATAACACCAAAATGACAGTGTCAGCCTCATGAATCAAAAGAGTATGCAATAATGAGAAACATGAAATTATGCAAAAATTTTACACGTTCATGCTTCTGTGTTCTTTGTAGAAAAATACTCATTCTGCAAAAGGGAGGATGAGGAAAAATCCAAAGAGAAAAACTTTTGCACAATGATTCATTCTTCAGCATGACAAATATAAAGATGTAGAAGAGCCATAGGCAAGTTACCCCTCTGAGGAGTGGAGGAATTCCTGAAATTAGAAACTATTGGAAAGGTAGATTTAAAGGGGACGATGCAAAACTGGATGGATTAGGAACCTAAGAAACTGAAGAACAGTCAGCAGGACTAATCTAGTTTGTCTGGAGTGAGAAGGAAGATAAGAAAAGAAGTAAGAAAAGTAAAGAAAGGGCTTAAGCAAACTAAAATCCACAGTAGCTTTTCCAAGCTTGTCTGATTTTAATTTCTAAAAAGAGTTTTCTCTTATTGCTATGATGGATATTTTTCAAATATATAAATAATTTGCTTTCTTAAAAGCTGACCTGTCCCCTCCTGAATATTTTCTGTTTGAATCTATTGCAAGACTTCCATGAACTCTGTTTCTTTCAACAAGAGTTTTGACTAATCATTTCTTCTTGAGAGAAATCTGTGCTCTTCCTAGCTATACATGCACTGAAAGGCACTATTCATTACTGTATCACTATGCAGATTCCATACAGCCTGGTGTGCATATGAAGGCTTTGTGAAACAACACATGAATTCAGGCTAGTAGCCTGGAGCTCCGGCTATGAGGCACGGGTCAGAGCAGAATAGCTGGAAAAATTGATTTTATCCTTCTGAAAGTTCCTTTTGATTTCCAAAATAACCACTATTTCCAAAACATTCAAGGCACACATGTTTCAATTGTATATTATCTAAACTTGTTTATACATATTGGTGATTCACAATCAGAGTGTGAAAGCACTTTTTCCACTCCCCATTTGGGCAGGCTTTTCTTCAAAGTCTTCACCACACAAGAAGTGCAACTCCAATCCTCTCCTGGGATACACAATTCTTATTTTATTCTCTACAGAGTCCAAATTCTCAATAATCATCAATGATCTTAGTCCCTGATTTCCAATATTTTTGTTCTCTTATTTTCTTTGACTATACTGTATTCTCAGGCACATATAGCGATAGGTAATGGGTACATTCACAAAGACTTTGTGATACAGGCTCTGTAGGTCTTCCAAAGTCAATGACTCAAACAAAGACTTAGTGCAAGAAAAATATGAAGACTTCAAGTCAGAAAGATGTCAAAGGAATGTGCTTTTCTTAAGGGGCAATGGTATGAAAGAAGTGCTTAAGAAAAAGAGAAATTAAGAAACAAGAACAAATACCATGACTTGTTAATGCTTTGACTTAATTTTCTGCTCCTGCCTCTTACACGTCCATTAACTCCTGACAGTCAGGGCAGCCAGGCAGGAATAGAACTAAACACTCGTTTTACATTCAGAGAGAGATACATGGTATCTGAACAACTTGCTCCATATCAGTTCCTTCTGAGAAATATGAATGTATGCCAAAATAATTGCCAAAATGGTTTTACAAGGCTACACTTCTTTTTTTTTCTGGCAACATTTGGCTTCTAAGAGTGAATTGTGTAAGGAAAACTGATACAAATACATTCAATTTGGAAACTAAGTGATAGTATCATCCTTCTTATAGTAATGTAAAGAAGTTAAAGAGGCTCAAAGAAGCGCTACATGATTTACTGCACTCAACAACACAGTGAAACCAAGTGTTTCACATCTGTGCCATATTTATGGCAAACAACCATTAAACACACACCAATCTGTAACAGTGGCCACTGTGAAGATGAGTCAGAGGCTGGTAGTTTTGTCTAGACTTCAGCTGGTCTGACAAACTATGGTATATTGTGTACTAAACAAATCCTAGCCATATTTGGAAGTGGATCTAGAACCAGATTCACACCACTTAAGTGAATGTGGGATTGAACTCTATTGAATTCTGATGTGAAAGAATCTAATTTAATAACATTAACCCCTGGAGAGTAAGGAAGCACTGGCATACTTCTGACACTTTTATAATTGCTCAGAAAGAGACAGAAGCTGCATTTGTTGAGGATCACACAGCTGACCCAGATACACTGTGCATTGCCCTTACAAGACACTGTCACAGCTATGGGAAGAAAAGAGCTTGCATGAACCCATCAGGAAATAACCCACAACAAAAGCGTGGGAATTATGGAGAGGGATGCTGTACTCTATTATTAAAATTATTTATGTCCCACACATATCCATATTTCATTCTAACATATGAGTTATTTTCACAATACAGTACTTTCCTTTTGAGTCCAGAATTAATTTTCTTCTAATGCATAGCAAATAAATCTCTCTGGCTCTATGAGTAAAACTGACCAAAAGCATTATCAAATTTAGCTTCAGCTGATTTTGTACAAGTGACCTTAATGACATTTTAGCATCCCGTTTTCTTAATCCTACATTGCAGTGAAACTGAGAAGAAAAAAGTATCTTTGAAAAGAAGACTCACCTACTCAAAGGCAGTCCCTAAGCAGCACAACTGTGCATTTCTCTATTCAAAGTACATCTGGATTGAATGTATATTAATAGCTCTATTATTAACATATTTATAATAGTACCCAATGTAATGAGTAAAAGACACTTAGCAAAGTCAACTGAAATCAACATTTCAGTATATCTATTATTCAATCATTCACATTTCAGAGTATTGACAACATTCCCCAAGCATTTTAAGCCATACATCAACTTCTCATTCTTCAAGTCTGTTACAACGAACTAAAGACTAAAATTCCTCGAGTTGTCTTTATTGTGGAGACAGGGAAAGAGAGAGAATTTCATCTCCTCCTGTCTTGTCCCACTTGAAATCTTCTTTATTTCTGGGAGGTTCATGCAGGAGATTGAACCAACAGCTCTCACTGTCTTAGATGTCCAAACCATCATTAGAGCTGTGTAAAAAGCTGACTCTCTAAAACAAGAGGCAGAACATGTACTTAGACTTAACCGCTGGCAGAAAGAGAACTCATGGTTACAGGTTAGTAAATATCTTTTAGAATTTGTAAGCAGATGTCAGACAAGCTTGAAAAAAATTCTAGCTTTGAATTGAAAAGTACTTAAAAAGTGATGGCTTCCAGTAAAATGTGAAGGATTTTTGCTTAATGCCCACTGGGATGTAGATAATTTTTTTAGTCATAAGATATTCCTGTCATCCTATCCTGTAACTGACACTGCAACACTGCAAATTGGCTAGAGAGTAGATGGTCTTTTAATACAGCAGCTTACTTTTGTATTTTGATGGGGTTAACTTCATTAAAATTCCTGAAGGGCACAGGAGGTGTCAGTGCCTCCCATTCAGGACTGCTTGCCAGAAAAGCTCCTTTGTGGTGCTCATAGCAATAAAAGCAAGTTTCTGCCTCAGGACTGGCAAAGAAACTCTGGTTTCTAATGGGGGTGAGCTGCCTCATGTACAGGGGATCAGACCTTTCACCTCTTAGCTTTAATTATCTTTGGCCCTGACAGGACAAACTCATATCTAATCCTCTTACATAAAACACAATCCTTATTTTAATACTCCAGGAACAAAAAGGGGAAAAAACAGAAAAACCCCCTCTGATTCCAGGCTAACATTCTGCAGGTGTAAAGGGCTGAAATTTTTACTGTAAAAAGTGGTCTGTATTTCCATTCTTCAAACCTCCCCAAATCAAGTATTTCTTATCCTTTTGGGAATGTTTAAGCAGAGCTGGGCATTCCTTACAGTCTTTTACATCTTCATTGAAGAAATAAATGGAATTCCTCTTTGTTGCATGTGGTGACAAGGAACCAACCTCTCTACTAAGCCCTTTTAGGCATTCAGTGGATCATTCCACACAGAACACATTTACTAAAGCTGCAACCAGCATGACTTAATGTGTCACAACCCAGTAAATGCATACAAATTAGACAAGCAAACAGGGTCACAGCTGCAGTATTTACAGCTGTAGAGAATACTTACAGAGGAAAATCTTTAGAAAGAAAATGTTAAGGAGCCCAAATATTGTTTTCACAAGTACTTATTCAAATATTAGTAATACTATTGCATTTGGGGGTGTTTCCTACTGTTGATCAGAAGAAAATAGGGAAAAGAAAGTGTGCACTAAGATTTGAGGTAGAATACAATTCATGTGATTCAGGTGCTTAGTTCAATGCAAATTAAGGAGATGTGCATCAGCTTAATTAGTTGCATGATTAGACAGGCCTGAAAAATAGGCAGCTCTAGTCAGGATCTAGGATGGCAAGATCCCATTCTTCATTTACTCTTTTTATCATAAAGGAAAGAGCTGTTGCAAGATCCAAATTAGAAGATATCCACTCTTATCATAACATAATTGAGATGTGGAGGGAAAGAGTTAATCTGATATTTTGCCTTTTCATTAACATAAAACATATTAAACAGGGCAGTTTATAGTCAATGAACAATATGGGTTACTTTCCATAGAAGGCACTAAATTATTTCTGAAAAAGATTAACTATATGAATATAAACCCATTAGAAACACTGTAAAGTTAAAATACCTATGCTTTCTTAAATAACTTGCTTTCTTCATTAGTGCTATGGACAGAGGTTGAGCATGTATCAGAAGAACATTGCAGGAAAAGAAGGGAAAACATCACAGAGTTTTGCCTTACAGGTGATTTGGGAGATGGTAATTTCTTCATCAAAATCAGAGCAAAAACTGCATTATTATGAAAAAAGATTGACTTTGGCAGTAACAAAACACGACTATACTCCATGTGAAAAAGGCATTAAGCAATCCATCCCACAGTGGCACAAAGGATTAGGAAATGTATTCCATGGAATTCAGAATGTGTTTCTGCAGATGTGCAAAATACTGCTTTTTCCCTGAAACAAAATAATTGTTTTCTTTTATTCCCGAGCTCCTCCAACCTTAAACCTTCAGTATTAGGCTGCATTTAAAAGGTCACGAGGAAATACTTTCCTCCAACACATTCTTTATCAGCAGCATGAATATATGCATTACATTCTCAAAAAGCATATAGAAGTTCCACATCAGACAAACCAAAAGCTAAACTGTCTGTTCCATGGTGGTTTTACACTCTACTGTAAAACTGATTCTACTAAAGACAGAAATAAAACTTTATATAATCTACTTACACAAACTAGTGAGAGAAAGGCATACACAGGCAAAAAACCCTCTAAGGGCTTCAGTTATGTTCACTTGTACTGTATCACGTACTAAAAATTAATAGCACAATATCTATTCACATCAGCCACACAAAACTGAATCCACATGTAATTTTTCCATAGAAAAGAATATTCAGTGCTAGATAAGACAAAAAAAAAAGTGTGAAATACATTCTGCTTCTTCAATTGTATCCTGAAATGAAACAAACATTAATCGCACTGCAGTATAAAACTTTTAGTATGTTTTCCTTTTTCATTTGGCTTCATTTTGATTTTCTGTCCTGTCTGTAAAACTTTGCAAGAGTTCAGAATGAACTAATGAAGCCTCATGCATCATCTTACTTCTGTGAACATGTCTTTCTAAAGGTGTATTTTAAAATTCATGCAGGCATTAAGCTTCTGTCTTGAATAGCAAAACTGTTGAAAGCATCATAACTTTGATGGAATTTTAGAAAAGAGAATCTGGTTGAGGAAAGAGGTGGAGATTTGGAGTGAAACTTATAAAAAGGCATATCTGGCTTGCAAATGAATTTTATATATACCAGCTAAAAAACCAAAATTACTGTACAAAATGCTGCTGCGGGCCCTTCTTTGAACTAAATGCTGTCATTCTAAGGAACAACTCAGAAACTCTGCACAGCAGATGCATTAGAGTATTTTGCCCACAAATATACAAGCTGTGGCTTAAAAGCTGGATAAACTAAATAATGAGAGAATATAATACATTTATTTCATCTAACAGATCTTCTGCTATGTTCACACCTGTGTAAATTCCATTTTCCTCTGTCACTATTTAAAATTCCCTAGTTATTTCTATTCAACTACAAGATGTGAGATCATCATCTTCTTAGTATGCTAATCCACTATGAAATATTATCAGAGGAGACAGATAATGTCTAGCTTGGTTACTTATCATAACTACTACACACCTCCTAACATCAGTGAACTCAAAAAACACTGAATGTGGCTTCTTCTGGAGTACTGTGAATAATCAACAGCTAGAAAGATGCGATAAGTGAACACATTATGCCAGTTTGGAATAGTCCGGACTGAAAACCACAGGGTAAAAGAAAGTTGCAAAAAATTACATATGGAAGCAGATAAGCCTGATTTTCTGTATACCTAGGACCTTGTCAAATCTGTCCTTAAGAAGCAGAGGCAGAAGTTATTTAATATCAATTACACTGTTTTGTTTCTAAAGAAAAGCCTCCTATATTCAGGAGCACTGTAACATATCAGATGATTTAAATTTTCCCTATATTTGTCCTCTCAGTAATCAGGGAACAACTTTCATAAAGGCAGAATTATTAGCATGCGTTTGTCTCACTGGGACAGCAGGATTTCGCTGGTGTTAGGAGCTCCAACCTTTATGTCAGCAGTGTGCACTGCTGCAGGCGTTTTGCGATCTGCAAGACAGCGTGTTGAGGTGATTATATTTTCTCCCATGAGAACTCCAGGCTTTCACAGGAAGGTCAGATGAAGAAAGGGGAACTTTGTGCTGGATCAGTTTGCTCTAATAGAAAATTAAGGTTATTTCCCTCCTGCTCTTTGTCCGTCTGCTCTAATTAGAATGAAAGATCTTTTTAGGAAAGGGAAGGTATTTTAGACATGTTTGTACAGTGCTTCCAACAAGGTCCTCACTCGAGTTGAGGACATTTATATTAGAAAAAGTATGTGACAGAGAACCAGTGATCTTTATGTACAAATAGAGATTGAATTTATTTAGCTCTGTGAGTTCATGGCTTTCTAGTCTTATGCCTCCCCACACTCAGATGTCTTTCTTGACAAGGCAGTACAGAGCTGCTAGTTCTCACATTGCTGAAATGAAAAATGTGATCCAGGAAGAGGTCACAGACCTAAACTGTGTATTTGGGACTCACAGATCTCAGAACTGGAAATACTATCAAACTCTACCTTGCAACCCACTTATTGACTAGATAACTACGTAACCTGCAGTATTTCAAGATTTTCAGGACTGCAGGACTGCAGAATGCCATCATATGGCATTATTCCAAACTTGCAAAAACTCTTCACTGCACATATTTTTCATAATTTACGGGGTTTGCAGCAACAGTATTTAAAAGCTGAGGGAAATCACTGTTATTAGCCCACCGATGCCCTCATGTGGTCGGAAAGGCTGCTTGGTTGAAAGCAGAAAACAGAGAAAAGGGGTGGTGGTGGTGGGGAGAAAGACCAGCCACTCTTGCTAAAGGTCATGCTTTTGTCTCGACTCAATAACTGCACTTTTGCCCAGTTCAGTCTTAACATCAAGAAAAGGCAGGATTTTTGTTATGTTATAAAGTACAATGTCACTTTTTAAAATGGGAAAAAAACCCCAAACTATCAGTATAGGTTAAAGTAGATCCTGAGCAGTAAATATAAGCAAGTTGGGATCACTGAAACCCCTGAATCAATTATTTTTTAGATAAACATCCAACCTAAAAAATGAAATTTCAGGAGGCGAACTCACATTACTCTGAACTTTTAAAGTACAGTTTCAGAAAATAAAAAGAAAAAAAAAAAGAATGTATTCAGTAAAACAAAAAACTTAAGGGGTGAATACTTCAGGTAGAGTTCTAGATGATCAGTTGTCTGGAATACAAATGGAATGAATGAGACTATTCAAGGAAGGGAATAAGATGATCATTATCCAAATCGAGTTCAAATTCTTGCTCATTATGAAATACAGTCCCTGAGGGACTGGCTACTTGCAAAGTTATTATGATCTTGTCAGGTAATTCTAATTCAAGAGAACCAATGCCCAGATATGACAACTGGGGAAAAGAAAGAACTTTTGAGTGTGTGTATCCATATAGGTACATATATCTGTGTGTGAATATACACATATACACACTCAACTATATATGCACACTCCCCACCTAATTTAACGTGATTGTGCTTCCTAGAACTTCAACAGTAAATGTGACATTTTTGGCTTTATGATTACTTCAGAAATGTACTCAGCTTTGCCTCCAGTTCAACACAAGCTTTACTTGAGGTACAGGTAGGATCAGAACTCATTTTAAACATATTTCTAATGATGGACCTGGCACCCCATAATAGCTACTTAGCATTTGCCTTTGCCCTAATCACGTCTAAAGGTTAACTGATGGATTGTAGAAGAAAAGTCTGAATGTTAGAAATTACTACTGAGTGCTGCTGAACTCATGACAATGGTTTTATTTTAGCAAAAAGCCCTTGCATCATGGGTGATTTGAGCAGTTACAACTGCTCAAATGAAAAACATGAAAAAAATACTGGTGAT
This sequence comes from Atrichornis clamosus, assembly GCA_013400975.1. Classification (NCBI taxonomy): domain Eukaryota; kingdom Metazoa; phylum Chordata; class Aves; order Passeriformes; family Menuridae; genus Atrichornis; species Atrichornis clamosus. The sequence goes on along the minus strand of WBMZ01013239.1, from coordinate 56,996 downwards.
AAAAAAATACAATAAATGCATGCTTTTCTCAGATTTAAATGGCTGTTTTCACAGTCCTGTAGCAGCGCTCAAAAACTATAACAGAACATGTAAACTATTCTTTGTCCTGTGAACAGCTAGAAGTTACGAACATAGGGCTCATGTCAGTAGCATGAAAGAGCACTGTGTTATTGTTGAATATGCCTATACTCAGCTAAGCATGTTTTAACCTCAAGCAATCTAGAGTTCTTATTTGTTTTCTTAGGTGGCTGCACTGAATTTATATGCATTTTTTTCCCCAATTTAAGGTATGTTCATACTGAATGCAGCATTCAAACTAGTTAAGTTGGCAATACAAAGTATGTTAATATGGGTGCATTCTTCATTTATGCCACTGACACTGCAGTGTAGAAATACAGCTTGAACAGCTGACCTGCCTTCCTTAAGTCTCAGTTCTCTCCTCTGGAAAGCATGATAATGCTTCCCAGCCCTGGATGTCGCAATAATTATATATTCAGAAGTTAAGGGGTGTCTAACGGGAACCACTTGTAGATGGACGAAGACATTTTTGTCACTTCTCCATTTAGCTAGTTACAGTGATTCATGCTTTGTGGAAACACTGTATCAGTGAAATGCTAACTCGTCACAGCAGAAAACAAAAGAACATGCCTCTAGCATGACTGAGAAAGGAAATCATTATTTCAGATAAAAACACTCATTTTTGACAGAAAACTATTCTATCAGTTTCACAGGGCAGAAGACCAGGAATGAACACTCGCAAAAATTTAATCTAAAGCCTTCACCATTCTTACACACATTTCATTCATGTCTCATTTTAGTGCCAAGGCCCAAAACACATCCCAAATATATCCAAGTCAGGCTGAGCTGTGCTCCTCTAGGACCTCTGCTAAGAGAATGAATCTGGGACAGTACTGCATGAATCTCCACACAGTGCTGCAGAACTGTCTCTGCTGCATTTATTGCCCAAACCACTGGTGAGAAGCAAACACAGATCTTTTTTCCTCATTCATGTGTTTTTCTAATTCATTCCACCATCTCAATTCTGTGATGCTGAGAACTCTACTGTAACTTAACTGTTCAGTTGTCTTTTTGCTAGAAAATAGACCAGTCAGGTGAAGTCACAAAAGCAGAGTGAGGGAAAAATGGGAGAAAACATTTCTAGGCTGCTTCTTGTCTCTGGAAGGGCCTGGTTTCATACTAAATAACTTCCCAAATAAAGGTCTGCCTCCAATAGGTGGACTATTACCAACAGATATCATGAGCATGGTCTTCAGCGGTCTGGGAGGTCAAAATATTTTGGGCTGTTGAATCAGTGGGTAGAAGTCTGCCCTGAGCAGGTGCCAGTGTCTCTCTTACACACTCCCTTTGGACTACAAAGAAGTACATGATTTTTTAAGCTGAGTGTTGCCCATCAGTCCTGAGACTCAAGAGCTGGGATGATGGAGTTTTTGTAATATTCAGGTTCTACACAACATATGCCCTTGCTAAGGGTAAGTGTACTACATCTATTTTTAAACAGCTAGTATTAGCAAAGCTGGTGACCACTCAATTCACATTTGCTGTCTCTTTGCTCTGTTCAGGTCTACACTGTGTGATCTTGACATTTTATTGGCTGAATCTGAACCATCTAAGAAACCCACCTGTCCTCTTGTAGCAGACATAACCTCAGTCAAAAGTTTCAGATTTTTAAGTTTCTGAGGAAAACACACATTACACAGAACACTTATGTAGAGTGGGGCTCTGTCATAGGCCCAAGAGACATAAGCCATATACATCCTTGAAGAAGCAGTGTACTGTAGAACAGAATGGCCTTCACCTCTAAGATCTGGATGTACCACGAAATTGTGACTCTGTTTTAGGACAGCAGAAAGAAGGGAAAATGGGAAGAAGTATCTTTTCTTTTTTTCTTGTTAACTATTCAGTTAGATGTAAATATGAATTAATTTCCAACTAAGTATCTGAATGTTTATGAGGAAATGAGAGAGAAAAGTCCATAGGAAATCAAAATAGTTGCAACTATGACTACTTAACTCATTAGGCCTTTATATACAGACACAAACAGAGGGCACTACTGTAACTTCAAAAACTCATTTCATGCACGTAGGAGATGATACTACTGCAGGTTCCACAGATACGTCAAACAACAGATACCAAACCCCCCCCCCCCCCCAATTAAACCCCTAAAAAATCTTCGATTACAAGAATTAATTTTTTTGTCAATCAGATCACTTCTTTGGACAATCTTGGTACGGAAAAAACAGAAGACTATCCTCAGCTTCAAGATGTCATTTTGCATGGTAATATTACCTAGATCAGGACTACACCTGGATTTTAAAAAATGTTGTGAATTCAATTTTTAGTTCAGATATATATTAGCATCAACTAGATGTCAAAGCTTTTGCAATCTTTAACATTTTTATGCACTCTACAGGTTTGGGCATGTCCTGGGACTTCTGAAAACAATGACATTCTGACTATAATCTTGACACAGCATAAAACATTTTGGACAACAGCCTACAGCAGGAGAACATTAGGTGGAATGACTAGAGAGATGTATATTTTTGTTCACAGTCAGAGATAAATGCTTTACCATCTATTGAAATACCTCTAAATGAGGCACCTTTTAATTGCTTTTATCTCAGTATTGTACTTTAAATGAGACATACCACTAAACAATGCGTACTGAAAAACAATATCTAAACTATATCAGAATGAGATAAGTGTTGTTCTATTTAATTTCCATCAATAACCCTTTCATTAAAAGAAGGAACACAAACTTACCAATGTCTGCCTATTGGCATGAAACTTTTAGGGCAAGGTTTTTCAAATTAATTGTCTTTCAAATTCTTTTCAGGTATTTGATAATGAACTGACCTTGTTCTCAGAGACACCAAAAAATGAAAAAGCTCAACCATTTTCAGAGTAGAGTTCACAGCTTTAGAAAATACAATATTTTGTTTAGATTTTGTATTTTAGACACTCCAATTTAATCATTTCCAAACACTGTAGTATTGAGTTTAAAACTTCAATAGAAGATGAAAATTTCTGACCTGCCTGTATAAATGCAGACTTATGTAAACACATACCACATTTTGATAAACTAATTTTGTAGCCTCAAAGCTTCAGCAGTTTGAACTCTGCTGAGTATATCAACAATACAAAACAAATGTTGACTATTTTGAAGGTTGCCATACATTACATCAAGGGAGTCTAATTACTGATTACAAGTGGAACAGCTGTTTTCCTCTCTTTCATTGCTTATGTATATCCAGCCTCTTCCGAGAGCTAATGTGTTTGTGAAAGCCAAAATGCATCCCTAGAAGATAGCACCAATAGTTCCAACTGAAGACTGGTTGAATATTTGATCTCAATTCTTTGAAGCTATATTTATATTGAAAGCCCTCTAATTCATTTTTCTCTGAAGAGTCAGGAAGATTTAAAGAGATTGTGTGTGTTTCTGCAGAACAGTGGTTCCCAACCACACAGACAGGTCTCAGACTGGTCCTGGGACATCACCATGAAGGGATAATAAGCTTTGCTAAGCCTGTAGCAGCTTTGTGGGATGCATCAATGGCAGTTTTCAGGGAAGAGAAAATTGGGGGTGAGTGGGTCATATGTGGAACACTGATAATTTTCTTAAGTGAGTTTCTGCTACAAGATGACTGGGAATGATGGGTTTAGTCAAGGAATTAGAGATGCCTCGTCACACTCCAAGTTACTTAACACGAGCAGGTACACGAAACACTACAAAAAAGGAGGTGATTTTCATACACTTGAATGAACACATCTGTTCATATCTGCAAAATATGTCAAATTTTGTAAAAACAGGTATCAGGAAATATATAGCTGCAGCATTCTTAGCAACGTAATTGTCTCTAGATCAGGAGACACTGAAATTCTTGCTATGCTTAATTACACAGGGAATCTACATGAACATGTTTTCAAGCTAACAGGATCCTTTCATTTCCAGAAATGAATGCCTTAATAAAGTACTGCTTTTATATCCAGGTCCATTGAAAAATTAAGTAGGAAAGGTGAAGGCCTTCATACCCAATTAGCAAAATACTGAGTTTACACAGCAACTACATATCTATCATCTTACTGGAGATTACATACAATGAAAGACCTAATTATTTTCTTATTGCTCTGTAATGCCTTTGTAAACAATGCTTCTTAGGTCTTGTTATCTTTCCATTTAAAGCAAAGCAAAAAAAGTAGAAAAACAGAAGTTGGTGATAATCACACAAGTTTGAAGATCACATAGGAGGCTTTGTTCCAGTGCTTTAGCACAAATCAAACAGTATATTTCAGTTCTCAGAAACCACTGGTCTGACACAGGAAAGAAGAAAGATACACTAAGGTACCTAGTAGAGAGGCAGGCTGTCAGTGGAGAGAAATTCTACAGCAGATCTTGAAAACTGCTTTGTGACTGTGGGAAAACTACTTCTTTAAAATGGTTACTTGAGACCACTAGTTAAATGACTTAAATTTTCTTATGGTGTATACTTTCCAAGCCAGTATTGTCTAATAATTAGTTGACTTATTGAGAGTACAGTAATACTGTTGAATAAAACTACAAGTTATTAAGAAAAAAAAGGAAAAAGAACTAGTAAAACTCTCTTGAGTTGGCACAAACCGACTATATCTGGCCATAAGATGGTGCTAGTGCTACTGCACTGGTAATCAACCTGGCAATGGCAAAGAGACAAGTGTCAAGCACAAACATGCTACTGAGTAACAGTTTCCTTTCTTCATGACTTTTATGAATGGCATTTGCTGAGGTCCAGTAACAACAACAGGTTAGTTCTTGCCCAGGTCTCCATAACAACAGAACATCTTGGAGAAAGGGAGCTAAGAGTGGGAAAAGAAAGTGAAAGAAGAGGTTTTGGCCTAATACATCTAAATCACAAAAATCCCAACCAAAACCAGAGAGAGATCTTATTTAGAACAGACTCGTTCTGTTTTCCCATCTTAATTGAAGATGGAATTGAACAGTCCTGAAGACTCCCTCTGTGCTGCAAAGGTGATCATACATATGAGCCAGTACATCAACACTCGTGTACACATACATACATGCACACACAGCAAACATATATATGTTGTGTATTTTCAACATCTACATGAACATTCCACATGGGAAAACATGTCTGTATGGAGATCCATGCAACTCTGCTCAGTTGGGAGAACTATCAAAATTAACCAAAGGCCTCTGGTGAACACAACGCATCTTTCACCTAGGTTACAAGTTTCCTTTTCAAAGTAAAGCCACAATACTTTTTTCCAAGCATTTGAACTCTGGAAAAGTATATTATTTCCTTAAAAATTAATTTCATTATTCTACGTTCTGAAAGTTACAGTTAAAACTCAGCAGGAGATAAAGAATTAATTGGCATTTAATTGCACCGGAATTTGGCAAAAATACAAACAGTGTAAGACAAAGAGTCTGTCAGTAACCAGAATTACAGGGGTCACAAAAAGTTTTTGAATTAAGCTACTGTGCCTCTTTTTTTTCAGTGAAGAAGTCTATTAAATTTTTCTCACAGGTGTATTTCTACTTCACAGTGGTTTTCAACACAGCTCTCCCCTCAACTCCTTTCTCAGCTGAAAATTCATTCATAGATCATTTTGTTAAATGTTTTCCACTTCAGCTTTGTGAAGTCCTACCTGCACAGGACGACCATCTTCTTGGCCAATCATGTTCCTCCAGTCCTGCAGTGACCGCTGGAGGCTGTCCAGCCCAGTCTCCCAGAGCCTCACACCTCCTCCCATGTCCACAGTAACCAAACCTACTTTGCCGAGAGGTGCCAACAGGGCATCAGCATCTGAAATCTTAGAGAGCCAAGATGTATATGGAGAGAGAGACTGTGACCTGAAAAACAAGATTAATGTGATTTTTCTTCAAGCTGCAATTAAAAGGGGGATGAGTATTTCTGCAGTTAAGGTGACAATTAAATGAAGTTACATCCTCGTTTCATGAGAGACTATAACTAAGCCCTGTAGACCCACTCTTTTATCTGAAACTTTCCACCTACTGAAACTGGACATAACTAGAAGATATCTGACAGTATAAGCAGCAGTATAAAAGACCAGGCTGAAAAGGAATATATTGCCAAAACCACTGCTCTATTTAATCTATCTGAAAATACTCAAGTCTTTAGAAAAAACTACTAAGAATATAAAACCTGTAAAAAGATGTTCTAGGAAAATATAAAACTACAAAAGAAATAGGAGAGAACATGACCTGGGCACTGAGGAAAATGCTTTTCCACCAAATTAGAGTATCACCTTCCTCTAGTGCTTTAATAAAAAATTAAAATTGAAATACTCATTTAACGATGGCTCAGCTTTATGTACATAGACTCTTAGCACTGTTTTAAACAGTCAACTTGCTGACAAAAATTTACTGCTAAAAGAAAGGGCTCAATAAGTACCTAATATGAAGGGAAAATTAGATAATGTAGGAAAGATTCTATGCATTTTTCAGTACAGTTAATAACATGCATAATGACTTGGCAACCTGCACTAACACTGCAACTAATAACTTTCAAAAATCTAAGAAGGAGCAACACATATGCCTCTACCTATGACTGAAATCACCATGTACTAACTCAACTGAAAAAGAGTTATCTTAGCATTTGACCAGGCTAACTTGGCCAGAAGGGGGAAAGGTCATTAGATTTTAACATAGACTATTCATTCATATATATATATATGCATATATTATATATATATATATATATATATGTGTGTGTGATGAAAACTCACTTTACTTATCAGTTCTTACTGAAGTACATTTTTACATCTGGACTTCTGCTCAGATCTGCCATATATAGCTTAAATCCTAATGCTAGGTTAAAGGTGCAGAATTTTACACTAGATATTAATTAGTCTTACTTCCCACATCAGAAGAAGTATTTGCTTATCCTGAAGTATTAATAGACACTAAATTATCTTTGCTCTTCCTCTAAGACAGAGGCTGCTCTAATCAATAAAACCAGTTACCTAGGAATTGCAATGTATTTGATTTTCTTTGAGTTAAGATCTGTTACTTCTAAGTATCCAGCAGCTGGTGGAGGAGTGACATCTGAAAATAAACAAACATGTTATTTTCCTGCTGCATGATTAACTGGTTATTGCACTTGCATTTAGCAGATTAAATTTAAGCATTTTATTATACAGTACCTGTCAGAAAATGATAAGCTTTCATATTCAGTACAGGAATATAACTTGCAAATAAGGAATTGTTTCATTATTATGATAGTGAGTAATCAGACAGTCACAGTTACAAAAGAACAATGTATTTATACAGCAAATGTCAAAATTACACACAAATATAGCTCTGCTCACAAAAGCACTATTCAATCATTACTGCAATCCCCAACTCAATGCTTTTATCTGTCACCGAAGATAATGTCAGTTGTATATCTGACTTTAAAAGCATATTGAGGAACATTTCAACACGCTGTTTATGATTTCCACTTAAAAATTTCTCAGTAATACTAACCTAAACACTGTTCCCTCAAATTGAATCACTCTTTTTGGAAATAGATTCTCAGCATGCAAAGATTTTATAACTTTATATTAAATAGCCCTAGACTATCAAGCATTTAATGTTCTGTTTATGGACAGTTTAATGAAAACAGCTAATATATGATCCTTCACTCAGAAATAAATGTGTGTGTGTGCCTACACTGGTTTTTGCCAACATGAGTAAACTCTGCCTGGGCTCGGAAGTGGTTTCCAGTTAGGAGCTGGCTTTCATCTGCTTGAAGTAAATCGAGGCAGTTTTTCAGAAAAGAAACCAGAAGAGAGAATTACACTGCCCAGTATAGGTACAAAATGTCATTGTCACAAGACGAAAGCAAGTCTAGACTTACTTCTGAAACAACATATCTTTCACCTCCGTGAAATGAAGGGGAGTGTTGTTACCTGCAGAAGTGTTGATGTGCATGGAGCACACACAGAAAACACCACTGATCAGCAGTATAAGGGGATCTGATATTCAAATGAGTACACAGAATAACCCACAGCAGCACTTTATGCATATCTACTGTATCTACGTATCTATAGTATACATACCCAGAGTAACACACCTACTGACTTTACTCATCTTCATAAAAATGGAAATATAAAGCACATCAGAAACAGGGAAAAGAAGTCTGGAAAATGCAGGTTTGTGAGTCAAGACCACTTTTGTTTTCCCTAGATTTTGTTACAGTTTTAAAATGTGCTCTCTCTTTTGTTAGTAACGGAGAATAAGATACACATTAAAAATTCTGATGAAGATCTAGAGCAAGGGCTGATTCTGAACTGGAAAGGATAGAACTGTGGGATAAGAAATAAAAATTAACTTAATAAATTATAGAAAGAACACAAATCAAACAAAATTAAATTATAAAAAGACAAGTATTGCAGAGTAGGGGATGGAAGAAAAGGCAATCAAATGTTTAAATGCTACACAGGAACAGCTGGCCAGGTCCCAGAACTGCAGTCAAGAATCTTGACGATGAAACATGAACATCAGATGTGAACAAGTGCAGTTTGTTCTTCTTTTGCAAAGCCTGATGGGGAAGAACAGCTATGCACAACTCTAGACATCAAACTTTAAGGAAAACAGACACAATGTTCAGTTCTGAGCTCCTGAGTACAAGGGAGACATGGAACTCTTGGAGCAGATCCAGTGAAGGGCTATGAAGATGATGGAGACTGCAGCAATTCTCTTAGGAGGAAAGGCTGAGGGAGCTGGGCCTGTTCAGCCTTGAGAAGGGATGACTGAGAGGGGATCCCATCAATGCCTATCAGTATCTGAAGGGAGGGTGCCAAGAGGATGGAGCCAGGCTCTGCTCAGTGGTGCCGAGCAATGGGACAAGAGGCAATGGGCAGAAACTGAAGCATGGGAAGTTCCACCTGAATATGAGAAAAAACTTTATTGTGAGGGTGACTGAGCACTGGAACTGGAAAACCAGAGAGGTGTAGTCTCCTTCCCTGGAGAAGAACTGTCTGGACACAGCCCTGAGTAACCTATTCTAGAGGATCCTGCTGAGCAGGGATGTTGAACGAGATGACCTCCAGTGGTCACTTCCAACCTTACCCATTCTGTGATTCTGTGACACGAGACAGTCCTGGGGACAACGAAGAGGTCAGAACAGATGGGCTATAAGGACAAATGTAAGGATTATTTTTTTTTGTCTAAAGAGAGACTTTCAAAAAAACAAGTCCAATCCTACCGAGAAGATCCTTACAAACAGAGCAATATTATCCTGAGTGTGTGAAGGTGACCTAAGTATTCAGTTTTGTTTAGAGAAGAAAAAGAGATGGATACTATGAAAAGCCTTTCTTATACAAGCAGAGTGAAGCATTGCAATCAGCCAGTTGTTTGACAAACAACAGTTAAGAAAAGACTACACCTGCCATCCTGTCCCTATATAAACAGGTGACCAGACAATGTGTCGAGGTTGTTCTGGTAGTATTGTGTGTTACACTGCATGCTGTTGCAGTCACTGTCACACTAACCGAGCTATGCACTCAGTAATAGACTTATTTTATGTTCATCTATAGAAAGTGCTGAGGATCCAAGTAAATATTTGCTCTCAAGTAGCCCCTCATCTCTATAACCTAGTTTTTAGAATAAACATTGATTCTTATTTGCTGGGTTCTGCCACTATCTCTTGTCTGAGTTTATATTTTGTGTCCATACATCTATTTGGCAGTCTTTGGGGAAATTATTACTTGTTATAATTTCTTTTCAAATATAATTATCATTTTGGTTTATAGTTCCAATAAAACATATAGGCAATTATTTATTTGCTTATTGTTCCTGGAACGGCTTCAGTAATACATACTGGAGTATGCTAGAGTTTGGCTGAGTACTTTGAATTATTAATAGAAATGGAAGGCTGTGTGCTAGAACTGACCAATTGTCCAAGAAGGTGAGAAAGAAAGCCTGATAGATATGGAAGCAAAATCAAAAATACAAAACAACTTCTCAAAGGTAACAGAACACAATGGTGCAAGAACTTCAAGGGACTGACACGTACTCGAATTCATGTAGCAGGATGCCTTTGCTTCACCTTACCATTTCCCAGGGAAGTATACAACTTTCATAGGTAAGTAACTACAGGTTTCCAATGCAGAAACAACAGCACAATCAGGAATAAGCAACACTGAATTTCAAGGGGCCAAGACTGTCAAGAAGCTACTGGTAGCAGTTAAATGTGTATTCAATTAAATATTCTGTCAATTAGTGAGATTGAGAGGCAAACTTGAGAAGAAACAATAGCCCAGCAGAAAAGGCTGCAAACACAGAATATCAAACGGGCACTGTAAGGACTAGTACCTTATTACCTCACCCTCCAGGTGAGCACATGAACACTTGCTTCTCCTTTTCTTCTTCCCTTTTTCACTTGGAAATATTTTTGATTCCTGCCATAACAATGGCAATACTAGAGCCCTCTAATCTAGTATCCTGTCTCCAAGAGTAGTTAGATGCTTGAAAAGTGTAAGAACAGACAAGTGCACAAGGTATTTTCCTCAAGTCACCAACCAGTTCCAATCTAGGGGCTTCTTAAGCTGAATGTGGTTTTTATACCTGTGTATTTAGTTAACTTTCCAGGACTGTCCAGTTTTCCTTCGGACCCATATTTCAGCCTTCACAACAACCTTTGGGAAGCTATTTCACAGGTCAGTTTCTTACTCGATGAAGAACCATGTCTTGTTTGTTTTGATGAAGTTCCTTCTAGCTTAATTAGCTGCTCCCTAACTCTGGTACTGAATGCAAAATTGTTATTTTCTCCATATCTCCATGCCATGCCATACATGTTTTTGTAGAACTCTACCGTATGTCACTTTCCTGATCTTGTCTTCACATTTTGGAGGGTTGGCCAATGCAATCTTGCTCATCCTTGCTGCCTTTTTCTGAACTTATCCCAGTTCAGCCTTCTCCCACCTTGAGATGGAGGACCAAACTGAACACTGTTAGACACATGAATTTGCACAACAGCACAAAGAGGTGATCTGCTTTTTTCTTTTCCTCCCTGGTTATTATTAACATTTGATTTGCTTTTTTTTAACTGCTACTGAACTTTGAACTACTGTCTTAATAAAACTGTCTTGTTTGTGACAGCAAAACAATGCTTGCAATATATTCTGATCAGACCCATCTTTTTGGATGTAGAATTAGGATTCTTCCTCCACATATTTATCCGTACTGAATTTCACCTGCTACTTCTATTGCAGTCAGAACTGTAGTCCTTCTGTAATTCTTCATGGTGAATCCTTCCTACTGTGAACAAAACCCACTATAATCAGCACTGTCACCTCAATGTTAGTTAATTTTTCCTCTTTTTTCATGACATGCTGAGTAGCACACACCTCTGCAGGACTTCCCTCACAGCTCCTCCTCCACTAGAAAATCTGGCCATTAACTGATAAATGGAAATGTCCTGAAAAAGGTTATGAAATAGGTTGCTCAAATTCCATTTAATTGAATCAGTAAGGTTATATCAAACATGCTTCAGCTGAGATCAATTTTTGTAATTCATAAATTAAAACATCACTTAAAAAAGAAAAATCAATGATAATGATCTTCAGGGCACGAAATATTTCAACTTAAATGGCCATAAAGCACTGTACAAACCTCATACAATCTTCTATACATTTAAAGTCATCAATTACTATTAATGAATATATTTCACCACAGTTGAGAAAAAAAAATTAAACTGCTTGATCAGACAGAAGCCAATTCTTACACTGACAATATGCCCAGGTTACTTGGATCCTGGCTTCGTGAAGAATGTCCCCTAATTTTTAATTATAATAATATAGCATTATAAAGTGTTAAATACCAGAGCAACTTAAAAGGCCTTTAGAAATAGCTGTCAAGAAATGAATTTAGGTATCATTTGGAAGCACTCCCATCCCTCACTCTCATATTAGTAAACTAATGTTAACAAAAGCTCAGAAGAGTCACCTTCTGAATTTTTAAACCATCTACTTCATATTCAGATCGGTTTTTAAATTTTTCTGTGAAGGCCTGAAAAAGAGTGACCCAGTCTGACCCTTCAGCAGCTTATGAAGTGTGAGAAGATTACAGTCTGAAGTTGTATAATTAGTTCCAAGATTCTAACTCTAACTAACTTTATTAAGTTCAATCTTTTTAAGAGATAATCTTTCCTTTACAAGCGTAGGAACGGAGTTTTTCTACCTTGTTGATATCCTTGACTTGGCTTGGCTTCTTCAGTCAAGTAAATATTTTACTCTCTTAGTAATAAATAAAAGGATTTCTCTACACAGGGAGGTTGATCTGTGTTAAATGAGAGTAGGCATATTAGATCATTCATTCTGTTCAAGGGAGCTAATTTGGAATAACATGTTTATTCTGGAACAGAGAGTTCACACACAGAATAAATCAGGAATAGCTTGTCATGCTGAGGAATTAAAAAAACCTGCCATTCTAACATATACAAATATTTTGGGCATTTTCTCCTTTGATTGTAAACTTTGGAGATTCCTAGAGGTAACTAATGCAAAACTCATCAATGCTGTTATTTAGCCCTAATTGGTATATTTTTAGCTATTGACTGAAGAAGCTGAAGTTATAATGATTACAGAAAGCTTGGCATGGCATCACAAAAATGCTGGAAGATCTGTAGTCTATACCTGCTTTTTTAGTGTCAGAATGGAGGATGGTTTTGCTGCATGTGAATGTTGCTCATGCAACATCCTCTGGGACAAGAGAAGAACTAAAAAGTCTGTGTCTCTTCAGTTTGGAGAGAAGGCAGATGTGACTGAGGTTTGCCAAGTCATGAAGGTCATGGTTACGGTGAATGCAGAATTGTTGCTCACTCAAGCCTGCAATGCTAGAATAAGGGGCACTGGATAAATCCGGTAAGAGATCAGTTGATCACAGAAAATTGTGAACTTTTGAGTTGCAGTGGAGACACACAGGTTCAAAGAGGGACCAGACAAACTTGTGAACAACAGGTCATAAAAGGAGATTTAAAGTCTGAGGCAGCGATGTACTCTGCAACATCCCTAGCAAAACAACTGCAAATATTGAGAAACTATGAAGGGACAGACAAAGAAGTGGGCAGGCTCGCATGCATTCACAGAACAACCTCTGCTATTGCCCCTGCTGGGGATAGAATACTGAGTTAGTCAGACAACAGGTTAATCACTGCGTCTCTGTGTGACACTGAGCAGAAGTTGGAAATACTGGAGAAGGCTGATTGCTGAACTGGAATGATCATATTCCATTAGTGGGTTTCCAGTGCAGACAGAGGGAGATTCCATCTACTGGGATATTCACAGTGTAGACAGCCTGATAATTCATCAGAAGTATAATATAGCATGATAATAAGATCCAAATTAATTTAAAAACTAAATGCAATGACCCTCATTTCTTCTCAAATGCTTGCTCTGTGATTATTTAAGAACATTTTTGAAAAAATGAAGGAGTGATCGCAGTTTACAATACAAAAAACAAGTGTGCTGCAGCACAAGTGTATGAACCTCTTACCTTTCGGGTAAATGTCTTTCAAAGGCACATCTCCAGGTGCTAAAATTCTGACTATTTGATTAGAAGCCAATAAAGGGACACAATTGGTTTGTTTTGCAGCTCCTGTTTTCCTCTGGGCTCCATAATAAAATGGATCAGAAGGAGAAGCACGTTTGTGACTCAGAGAGGAGTTTCTTTTCCAGCTATACACTTCACTGGGAGACTGCAAAAGAGAAGGTATCTACTGAAGAAAACATTACTATTGTTGAGCCTAAGTACAAACATTTCTTGGTAAGTTGCACTCATTTAATTTCAAATCAAATGCGTCTATTGTGGTCACTTCTTATGCTACCACATGACAAGGAATGACCTGGATTGTTTTGTGACCAAAAATCCCTACAGGGGTAAAAACCAACAAATCATCTACATGGGTTCAAGACACTCTGAAGATCCAAATGGACTTTTTTAAATTGAAACAGGAACAGAAAGCATTGAAATAACCTAATCTGTAATCAAACTTTGTAACAAACTGTTACCATAATCTAAGTTTCCACTAATGTAGATAAATGCAAACAGATACTTCAGTAATAAATTCAAAGCTAGGCAATAAGGCTAGGACTCAGCTCCAGGTTCAGAAATATAAATGTTGGTGTCCACATGAAAGCCAGTCACTTCATCTCCCACTTTGGTCAAAAGAGCCTGGAGGAAAAATCATCTTGAAGGCCTCAGTGTTTGGTAAGCTGAGCACTGCTACTACAAAGAAGGGCTCAGATACCTTGTCCATACTAAATACCCATACCACTAGCACTAAACACTAAATCTGAAGTTTTGCCCCATCACACATTCACCCTCAGCACTCCCTCTTTGACGCTTACATAGACATCTAAAACCATGTATGAGGAAAGACAGGCCTCAGTCTAAAACAGGCAGAGCCAAAAATACTTCATCACCCACGCTGGTGTGCTAGTATTGAAGTGTATTCACCTTTTGTGCTTCCTCCTCTAGCCCACCTTCTTTTTCTAGCAATAAACTCATGTCTATTATAAGTAATATGAAAAGCTAGAATAAACTATCTGGTAATATAAACCCAAATCAAGGAAAACTCAAAAGTTAATTGCAAAGACTGTCTTATTGACAAAAACATATTTTTGAATCATTTTGGATTTCAAAGTATTTTCTTCTGTCACTTGGCTTTCCTAAAATTCATGTCTGTTAACACTCATATTTTCTAACATGCCCCAATTTATAAAGCAAGCATGATATACAGTTATTTATTCCATAAGCACTACCCTTTTAATCTATCATTAGATGGCAAATACAAAAAGATTCCAAAGAATTAAATATATTGCTTTTATTTTTCCTGTGTTTACCTCCAGTCCTTGCCAACAGCCCTAGTCGTTACACTGCTAAGTTTCACTTTCCCTTCTGGTCCTTTTCTAATTGTGTAACAGCAGTGAGCATACTACATGCAGTATTTACATTCAACTACATTATTCAGTAGTGAAGGGGCCGTGTATTTTTGCTACCATCTTCTGTACCTTTTTTCTTTTCTTTTTCTTAAATCTAGTCTTGCTACCTGCTGCACACTGAGCAAAAAGTTCACACTGAACAATTCAAAATTATACTGATATCCTTTTTCTCAGTGGTTATGTTTAATTAAAAGACTGTAAAAACAAATTATTTAGAAAATATTCCTCTAGCCAGCACTGTTCAGAGTTTACTGAAAATGAATTTCATCTGTGCTAGACGTTATGTTGTCCAATTTCTTACTATTTAAAACTCCACTGACATCTCTCTAGATTAGACAAACCTAACAAATGGTGTCCACCACATGAATTTGTCACTTACTGTCATTCCTTTCTTTTTCCAAATCATTTGGTAGATAGGTACTTAATGGGTTACAGAACAAATGAGACCATATTACTTCATTGTATAATAATGCTGAGTATTTACCAAGAGGTCTGGGAAACCAATAACAATAGTAGCATAATTATGTTCATCTGAGAAGATCCTGTTGGGGGAGCTGATCTTTTGTCCCACAGCTGCACTGAGGTTTTCTGAAGATAGCTGGTCACTTGAAACCGCATGAGGCACATACAATTCTGATGCTAAACAGGGAAATTAAACAAAATGAAAGTCATTAAATCCAGATGTGCAATAGGAAATAATATTAACTGTAAGAGTGCTGAGCACTGAACATTGCTATTACTTTGAGCATAAAATTACTAAAAAGCAGATCTGATTTTACGATACTATAACACAGAAAAGAAGCCAGGAAGCAATCTTCTTTTTGTAAAGTTAAGTACTTAAAATCAGGAAATACTACCTTTGTAGTTGCTTATACCACTTAATTTTGCCCTCTACTGCACAAATGAGACAGGAAGCCTATGGAATAGAACAGCATGTGATCTCATTGAAAATTGTTAAAATACAAACGCACCGAAAGACAAAATGTAGGTTTGCACAGGTAGGTGTCAATGTGACATTCCTCAGTGACTGTTTTGCTGTCTTTGGAATTTAAAAAACGTTGTCTGTAATGCATTTCTGTTAAATAATGGTCTAGTTTTCTTTGTCTCTAAGCTAAGGAAAACTACATTTTATTCTGTGCATCTGTAAGATCCCTTTACCTTGCCTCAAATTATCAACACAGTCACAACCTGCTATCTTTAGTTCTGCAGCACACATTCTTTCCACTTCAATGGGCAGACTACCTCACTTATGTGGCAGCAGGAGAAACCTTTCCTCCCTCAAAGGATAAATGGACTACTGGGCCAGCAGCAAACCCACACTGGTCTATCTTTTTTCAGATCTCCTGCCATGGGTTCTGCCTCAAAGAACAAGAATAGGCTGAAGATGTTACGTTCAGGGTTTTCTGGATGATTTGGAAAAAGGTGGACAGGGGATATGAGAACTTTTTAGATCAGAAGAGAAAAAATGATATAACAAAGGATAAAAATAGCACAGAAAACATGCAGCAATAAACTGTCCACAAATACTTCAAGACTGGAAATCATAATAACATTTCTACCCATCTGAGGAATGATACTCTAGAATGGCTTCTAAATAAGGTAGTAAGAGGAAGGAAACCACTGCGCTCTGATGGCGCTTGATAAGTTGGTAGAGTAAACAAGAGTAAAAGGGAATCTAGGTATTTAGACTGTGGTTAGTTTTTGGTATCCACCTTGTTGCTGTTTATGTAAAAGAATACCTATTAGTTATTTGTCAATAACATTTGCTTGTATCATTTTTACACTGTGTTAATCTCATTTTTCTTACTTATGTTAGCCACAAGAAGCAGAATAAAACCTGTTCCTTCTTTAAGAGATACGAAGTGGTTTCTCTGTTTCCTCTGTCTCTGCTACACAGGGGCCAAAACCTGTAAACTGTTAGGTGGGATACACATGTACTTCCAGTGTTATTGAACCAAGCAGACTAAAGATTTTGTGCACCATGATCAAATGCTCAGGTTGAAAATGCTATCAGATTTAATATAGACAGATCTTACCAAGCAGAATGATGACTACTGGGAGATTTTTGCCTTGCTCTGTAACTGCGACATGCCTCAATGCCTAGCACCATCTGGGAATTTTACTGATCAAATTCCCCCTATCTTTTAACACAGGTGTGATGGCCTCAATGGCCTCCTGCACACTGTCAGCAGAACCACAGAAAATGTGACTTCTGTTCTGGTTTAACAGTAGGTCTCGTATTTTTCTAAGGGTTGGAAAATGTTTTCTAGCTCCTCTGAGTATGTGCACCAGACCTGCAGCAGTGTACAGCCTGGACTCATCAATATATTTGTTCCCTTCTATTCCTGTTCTAATTCCTGCCTAGTCATCTTTCTTCCTTTTCCGTTCTATATGCTTGTATATTTGCTGGAAGTCCATGACTGAGGGTCCTAAATGCTATAATGAAACAAAAATGCTTTATTCAAACAACCTGAAGTTTGGAATGTGCCACGCCTTGTGAAAAGTTATTATTAAGCAAACATGATAAGCGGGGACAAAAAGAGAATCGGAGAGAAGGTTACTCAGAACTTTAAAGGGCCTTGTTTGTGCAGCTGCAAACAGAAACGATTAAAAAAAAAAAAAGAAAGGAACTAGCCAAGCTTGCATTCAATACCTGTTGTTAAGCCAAATCCCATGTCAGCTGGCTCTTCACTCAATGCATGCAGCTGGCAAACCTCACTGTCTTGAGCACCCATATGGGCACGCTTGGTTAAAAGAAATTTCCTGTAAAGGACACACATTTATAATAATTCCCAATTAAGCTTGTATCTCTAAACAAGGACTTTTATTTTCTGAAACAGTGAAAACGTTCCACATTTATATAAACAAGGTTATCAACACCTTTTGCTAAAACTAAATATAATTTCCCAAACATCTGTGAGATAGGAAAGGGTAAGCCAGCAAGTGGCAGACTTGTCTTCTGGTAACTATTTACACAATTTCATTTGCTGTTCATTTATAAAAATGAGGCAGCAGAGTAACATTTATTTCATGTGACCATGAAAGTAAATGACGCAGGTGCTAGCTCTGGACAAGGTGTCTACTTCCAAGGCTAGGTCCACCAACACTGATTTCTAAAGATCAATACCACCTCATTAAAATCAATATTAACATGCATATGATCAAAGCTAGCCTAGACTTTCATAGGCAGGCATATCCTCTTCATTTCCCACTCTAAAAGCCTACTTGCATTTTCACCACAGCAAATCTGCATCTTAAACACCCACTTTTTAAGTCCAGCCAGTCTCACAAACAGAAAAAACAACTTTGAGATCAGGAGTGAAACTCCTGAACATAAACAAGACATAAACAAGAAATAATGCCATCAAGAAAACCAGGCTGAACTAACTTATTTGTTTCATTTTCCACCAAGAGCCATCGGTCTTCAGCTGCCAGGAAAACAGACTTCAGATTGATCGGAAGGGAGATGGTGTGAGTTTGACCCTCCAATACATCCAGTACAATAAGGCGGTTTCTATAAAATTGGAAGCAGAGAAAAGAATAATAAGATAGGGATATACACAAGGAGATTGGATATAAATCAATATAATACAAGGACATAATTTACTCTCACCCTGTTTCTTTGTAGAACACCAGCCAGTTTTTGTGTGAAAACTCTCGGCACATTTTGTAGTTGCTCTGCATAAAAATACATCATAGTGCAATTAGTGTTTGTTAGATTTGACCCGGTGAGTTTCCCTGACTCCACTGAAAGTGTACTAATTGTCTTCCTTTATTTAGAACAATCCATAGCATTAATTACCTTTCAAAATGCTATCTAGCCTGCCTTGTTCCTAGTCATATAATTGCATAATAACTGAGTTAATTATTTTGGATATAATTCCTTGTGGCAAAATGTTCCATTATTTCCAGTTCTAGCTCCAAAAGGAGATATTTTAAAGATAAGTCTCTTCGGACAATTTATTTATATTTTTCATATCAATATTCCACAACAATGTTGTTTAATGCGTAAGACATTTAAACATACATAAGAGTAAACAATTAAATGCTTGGGCTGTAAAACCAGGAGTAGCTTGAGGATCCTGGGGCAGTTTTTCCAATACTGAGCTTTGGTTTTAAAAAAACTTAGTATGATAGGTGCAGGTGCTATTCCTCACCATCTCTTCTTTGTTGCTCCACCAGGATGTTCTCTTTGGAGACTCTTGAGCATCTGGTAAGAGCAAAAGCCAGCGAAGGGCACCATTACTTGTATCCAGCAACAACACAACATTGCTCTGTAAATGAAAAGCAGATAAATGCACATCTCAAGCCCATTTAAGAGACTACAACTAATCCTTCTGAAGCACTTTTGCAACTTGAGTCATTTAGGACATTTTGAAAAGATGATCTAGATTTTGGAAAACATAAACTGAATTTTCTTGGTTCATTTTGAAGTTCATAGAGAAATTGAATTGAAGAAGTTAAGTACACGCAAGGGCTGGAATGATATTATAGTTTTTCCATAATGTTTTATCTATACATCTCACATTCACTTCTGCATAACCTCTAGGAACTGGACTAGTATGGCTTACATGTCCAACTGTAGGCAGCTACAGGTGAGAGACACACCAACTAGTCCTGTCAAGTCACTAAAATATGACATTTCAGTTTTTATGTTTTCTTACCATTCCTCTAATGTATCCATTGCTTAAGTCCCACTGAAGGTGACAAACTGGTGAAAGAAGAAATGGCTTAGTACTTTCCCTCCAAGTTCATACTTCTCATACTGTGGAGCCTATTAAATATCCCAGTGTGTGACAATCCTTCTGTGACCAGCACACTCAGACAGCTTACAGTGTCAGAGGTAGGACAGCTGTGGGAGGACAGCAGGATGATTCAAGAGGATGGGGACCAGAAGCAGATGGGATACTGTACAGAGAGGTGCAAATCTCCACGTGTCACATAAAAATTTGGTGCTAAATTTTGAACTTCTTCAGATTTCTCAGTTTATTACTCAATGCTCCAGGGTTGACACATGCTGTCAAATGATTGGGGTTTTTTAAATATTTCTTTTTGCAAAGTGCTGTAGCTGCTCCTAATATGTTTAACTAAGAATTCAAGACAACAGTCATTCAGGGCTAACATTAACTGCATCAAATGAAATTTAAAAGGTACAAAGGAACAAGTTAATTAAGCTTCGGGTTGAATTTTTTGTTTGCCATTCAAGGAAACGTTTAGTTCCGCAGGGACATTAGGTTCTGCAAGGACTTACTAAAAGTAAACTGCCTACGTACAACATGTGCAATAACGCACGATAGACGTTAAGGAAGTAAAACATAAATTCCCACAAATTCCCCTAAATAAAACAAATACAAACAATCTGAGTCACAGCAGTTTTGTTCTTTTTGGGTACTCTTCATACTTTCACTAGAAATATTTGTGAGAGTTAACTTTAATAATGACAGTAATTTGAAGCTAAATATGGTAAAGCATTTAAAATATTATCATGTTATTTGGAGCATTTGGGAATTTCAGTTCAAGTTCAGTATTTCTAAAAAAAGAAGCTTGCTTATGTATTACAAACCAAAATTACAGAAATGTGGTTCAGGAAAAAAAATGGGACATTTGCTTTGGATTTTGGTTTTCTGCCATATTTCATTTATACAATTCTGTAACAGCATTACCCTTCCATGCGAGATAAAGAACACATACAAATCAATTAAATTCTTCCACTTAGTGTTAAATTTATGAGAGCAGTTGGTAATATAAAAAGCTTCTCTACTCCACCCCTTTTGATGTTAATGGTTTCCTTCTGTGCTAAGTGACTGATGTATATTCTGTCTGTGTTTAAGAATAGATTTTTGCGTCACTTGTGAACACATCCAAGAGCAGCTCTGGCAACACTTCAAGTGGGCTGGGAAAAGATGTTGGTGTGCAATTCCGCTGTGTTTGTTCTTGACTGGGAGAAAAGTAACCTTTGGGCGACCCCCTGACCCCAGTGTCTAGAATTCCAAACTCTGGACAGATGCAATAACCAATCTTGTGAAGTGGTGTGCCTTTATTTTTAGTTACTGCAAAGTTTCCCTTTCCTTACTGCTGTTTTTATTTTAGCCAGCATTTTCCTCTAAAAAGTCCTTAAACCGAACAGGGCTGTGACTTCATTTTGCTGGTATGGGAAGTTATTCCTTAAGGTCTTGCAGAGAGAGGGGAGATCTTGGGGAAGTTTCAGAGTGGGACAGTACAAATAACTCAGTTTAACATTCTTGTATTCTCCCCAAATTCACCGTCAGTTTTGATCTCTTCTGCCATCGATGTTCATGTCCTGAGCAAGCAAGCTTGCAAACACAGACTCTTCTTAGCTGAAGGCTTCAGATTGAGGCTGATCATTAGCTTGGCAGGGTAATCCCTCCATACATCCTCCTGCCTCCTGTCCCACCTTTTCTATTAAAGCCATTCAAGGATTCCTTGAGTGATAGACACGTAACAATCCTGACATTGTAAATATTATGCACAGATATAAACATTAACATACTGTTCATCAGGTTCAACTGAAAAAAGTCTGTGCAAGAATATACAGTTTGGGGCTCAAACCTCTACATCTTCAGAGGTAGGAAAATGTATGCAAGTAGATTACTGGTATTCAAATTAATGCAAGAGGTGTTTTTCAGATGATGTGGGACACTTTATTGTACTCGAGATTTCAGTGAACTGAAGACAGCAAGTAGATATTTAAGCTTTGTGCTTATGGAAAATGAGCCTTCTCCCTTTTTATAGAAGACGCACACATTTCTGAATTAGCAGATCTTTTCTATAAGGGTGCTTGTAGAAAAGGTAAGTCTTATATAATATCAAAAGAAAGAAGAGAACTAGTTTTTGAAGAAAATACATCCTTTGTCCTGAAGACATACATCAGAATATTATGAGGACTAGAGGTTACAGAAACTAGTACTACTATGTGACTGCTACTTCCATATTCAGGTCCTCACTTGTGCTTCAGGTTAGGTCATAAACTGTTAAAAGAAGTCTTCTTTTAAAAGATGATTGTCATGAGCAACGTGGATCTCTGTGTCAGCTTCTGTGCCACAGACTTCCTCACTCCCTTGTGATCAGTGAGCTTTGGCAGAACTGCAGCAGCACGTGGGACAGGGAAAAGCATTTCCCTCCCTCCCTACCCCACTTCCTGACCCAGAAAGATAAAAGCAGAGTTAAAGGATGCTGGCAGGACACTGCCTGAACAAAGCTTTTTGTGCTCCCTGAGGCTGACTGTAGGTTACTCTGTCCAGTTGTCGCCTTTCAAGAGAGTAAAGTGCTTGTAAAAAAACCTGGAAGTGTGCTGCTAATTTATAGGCAAATCCATTCTCCATGTGCATTTTGCTCCTACAACCTCATGTAAAATGATGCATAAAGTTATCAAAATTCTTTTCAGTCTGTATTTGCTCTTCTTCTGAGCAGTAAAAGTGATAGATGCAGAAAGAAAAAGAAAAGTGCAAATGGTGGCCACAAAGCTTTAGCACAAATTAAGTGTATGCCCTAAAGTATTTGTTGGGGGGCCAAACGGCAGAGGCATTGCTGCTTTGAGAAACTGAATGCAATTTCCGTCTTACAGAGAAGTTACTTGAGATTTTGGAAGAGTCCTTTCAAAGTCTATCAGTTTAGTCTGAATAAAAAGATAGAGTCAAAACGGGTTGCACTCACTGAGACCAACGGCCACTGTGAGGAATTAAATCATTTACTCTTCCAAGAAGGTGTAAATGTGGCTTAAAATCAGATAAATCTCCCATTTGTGCTATTAAGTTAAATCCCTGAGGAGTTAACTTTCAGTAAAATTTTATCTGAAAGGACAGGAAGGAATGGTGATTTTTCATTTTATTTCACTGGAGGGTTTTACTGAATCTAGATGGATATCATCCAGGAAATAAATCATACAAGCTTATTTGAAGAGTCACAATATCATCATCTCATCTCTTCCAATAAGGTTATCATCCATTTAAAATTGTTCTTTTTTCTAACTTAGCCAGAAACATTCATCTCCAATAACCTATATTAAAATAAAAAAATGGAAAAAACTGCTTTTGGTATTGTATAATTCATGGATTATATTATTTATGAAATAGTAGCTTTCAAGTGGCCCTTTTATTTAATAAAGGCAAGTTCTTATTTCTACAAATATTGTTAATACTTCTTAGTCTTTTTGCAAGTACACACAGACAAATCTCTAAAGCTTCAAATACATTATTTATATTACTTGTTTTTCTTGTTTTGTTTGATGTACCCTTGGCACAAGTAGCTAACTCTTGTAGCCTTGCCCAAAATGCAGAGGTGCCACTAATCTACTTTTCCTAGCATGTGAATGCTGCAAATTCTGAGTTTATACCTGCCAATGACCTCAGTACACCCAAATGTAGGCACCTTGACTACATGTCAAGGCTCTTTCTGTAGCCAGCAGAAAGAGAGAGGCACTTGCAGAGGGCAATTAAGCACGTTCTACTTCAGCTGAGATGAAATGCTCTTCAGGTCACCTTTACTCTCCCAGCACAACGCAGGAGGTACGTGGATGATTATCTTAGACCATATGCTTACCGGCTAACATCAATAATAATTAATTTAATTTTCATACAAGTTTGTAATTAAATGAAACATATTTTCACAAACAGTGAGTAAGGTCTGCCTTAATGGTAACACGATGTAAAAAGTCCTAAGATAACGCAAAACATTTAGAATACTTCTGTATTATTTTCCAGCAGTGTAAAACAGGCTTATTTGCAGACAGGATTCATTCGTCTGTAGCACTTGCCAAGAAAGCCAAGTCTGAAACTGGCAATATTTAAGCTTTTTCAGAGAATAACAAGAGGTTATAGCTCCACTGAAGTCATCTGGAAAGGGACACTGAGCTACCATAGTCTCTCCACTGAAGAAATTTTTTTCAGAGTCTGAAAAACACATCTATCATACTATCACTGAAAAACATATTCCATGAGGACGGGCAAAACCAGACACTGAGATAACTATCTAAAGTTTAATGGAGGAACCTTTGATAAAAACTTAATTGCTGACACCAAAAGCTACTGATTTGGTTAAAAATGAAATGGTAGGAATTTTGTAGACTTAGAAAGCAAAGAATATTGCTGGCTTTATATTAAAAAGTGTGAGACATTCTAAACATTCTAAACACACAAGACAGACTGCCATCTGTTTTAGTTTCCTGCATCAACTTCACCAAAGAAGGCCAAGAATTATTTAGAACCAAACAAATGTGCTATGTGCATCTCAAAATAGCCCAAATGGTACTTCTAAAGCTGTTCAACAAGCAGGTAACCTCAGAAAAATATTTTTTTGTTTTGCATTGGAAAGTATATGATAGGTAATTGTAACTACATAGGCAGTTCTACTAAAGGCAGAAGAATTTTGTTTCTCATAGGGCATTGAGCTTAACTGTAGCATTTGACACCAGAAAGTGGCATCAACACTTGACAAATGTTCCTGGAAAAACAGTATCACAGACAAACTAGAAATGACTGAAAACTATTAACACTCCAACTCAGAGTAGGAGAGGTTCTTCTAGATTGAAGTTTTTCACCTACTGAAAAACTGGCAGAAGAAATTCAGAAAAGGAAAAGGAAAAACCAGCTAACAGTAATGACCAGATTTAACGCCAGTGTCAAACCACAGTGACTGGTAGGTAACATAATAAACTATTATTCATGTAAAAAAATGAACAGCACCAGCACAGTATACACTGTTGTCTCTTCCCACTCCTGGGCAAAGACGTTTTGAATTGGAAAAGTTACAATCAGTTCACTGCTAGTAAGGGAAAGTGCAAAGTATGCAATAGTTATCTTCAAAAAAAGCATTAGAGTCAAACCAACACTGAAGTTGTCAGTGGTTCTAAATTTGCATTGCTGATACCCTGGATATCAAGGCTTACCTAGTCTTCCTTCTAGTCTCAACACATCAGATGTTACAGAATGAGAAATATCAGGATTCAAAAAGCAGATCAAAAATAGTGGCATGGAGCAAACACAAGCAACATTTTACTTTATGACTGAGAAAATGTCTCTTTTATATACTATTTGAAAAGTAAAAAGGGGACAAGACCAGAGCAGAACTTCAGTTCACATGAAGCACTTTACTCTGTATTTTGCACTTTGCAAACACATGCTCTTTGACTGACACTCCTGAACTTGACCCACTCTCTCCCTTTCTCCCATAAAGGCCAATCTCCCTCTGTCAGTAGGAGAAGATAAGCAGGTAGAACTCGGCTTCAAGAACTCAAGACGACATTGTCCAGCTAAAGAGTACAAAAGGAAAATCTTCACAAAAAACTAAAGCTGAATGCAACTCTCAATCTACAAGCATAGTAAAAAAGAAAACATTCAGCAGAAGGTAGGCTTGTCCAGGCTATTTCAGTCTATAGGGGTAGAGTCCTGAATGATCTACCCTCATGATACTACTTTGCTCAAGACTAAACATTTAGCTGGAATTTAATTTTTTTTACCTCCTCTTCATGTAGAACCACTTGACCTTTGAGTGGATTTCCCAGTGGTGCCACAGTCACAAAAGGTTGCCAGACACTTCCAACTGTTCTTGGGAAGAGGTCATAAAGATCCACAAAGTACCCACTCTTACTAGAAATGTTCATGAAGTACAAGGAAACAGGATTACACGTACTAACGTAAAGAACATTTTCGTGTTCCTCTTCTGAAATAAGAAAACAAAATAACAGATTTAACGCTCCTGACATGGTGCATTGGTCTTCTGGAAATAGATATGTCATAAACTTGGCAGATGATATAGCAAAAAGTACTGAAACATTACTGCTGTTGACAAGGGAGATAAACTAAATATTAACAGGCAGAATCTTGGCACAACACTAGTAACTCTGAACAAGTAGTCCAGGACACATTTGTGTAGGCATGACTGCAGTGTCTTCCAACTGCTAATATGTTCACCTGATTTTATTGTTTATAATCTTGGCTCTTCCTTCTTCTCTATCCCATCCTCCCTTTAAATTAATGTATTTAATAATTAAACATGGGATGAATGCAAACTTTGTACAGAACTTTTCACATAAACCACTTTCCTGAATAATTTTAGACAATTCCTGAAATTAATACAAGGCTACCTAATTTTCTTTCATTGCCATGAAAGTCTGCTAATGTTATTTACAAATTGGACTTGAAGTTGAAAAAGCAGCATTCCACTATTGTCATTAATGATCTGTTTATAATACACAATAATGTTTAGACATGTTTAATGATAAAACCTAAAAACATTTACGAAAATTCCCACGGGTGCAATTCACATTGAGTTGTAAGTAGTAGAGGTAACTAAGGCAGGTTCGATCCAGTGAGAAACAATTTTAATCAGTATGAGCAAAGGGGAAAAAAGCGTAGCACTCTCCAAGTTAAAAGATTTGTATTACAACTGAATTGAGAGAGGAAAAGTCAAAGAATCATTTTGTGAAGTAATGCAGTGATGAACATGCAAATTAAACAGATTTGCAATTTTGTAGCTGTGTTCTACTTTAATTATACATCTTTCTCTTTGTTTGAGAAAGATGCATATCTTTACAATGACCACAATAACTTAGTGAAATTACGCTGCAATTTCAGTGGCTGATTATTTTTGCATTTTACCTAATTAAAAAAAAAGGAAAATGATAAATAATTATTCCCGTAGTCCATTCCGAAACTCCATATTCTTAATTCCCATATTGCAACTCCTAGTATTATGCCTATACTCTATTGCAAGCATATCTAGAAATACACACTACTGTAAATGCACTGAAGTGTTGTTGCTACACTTGAAATCCCTCATATTGCCCTCTTATATTCTGCCACTGGCTATCGGCAAGCACTTATGAAGCAAACAGCCCAGTCCTTCTGCATCTCCAGGACATCTCACCTATTTATAACATTGTGGATCATTACAGAAGTTAGCAGCTTTCCTTACTGTACCTTTTGTTACTGTGACATCGCAAACCAAGTTAATTTCATCTAAAGGCAGTGTCCAAAAAGCAAGTTCTTCTGTGAAACTGATGGACCTGGCTTCATGTCGTTCCAGTGGGAAGCCTTGAATATTTAAGTACACAGGGCCCTAAAACAAATGATAACAATGAAGGCTTCCTAAAATATTCCACTCCCCATCCTTTATGAAAATCTGTAAGTCTTCTTCATGCTGTAATACTATTAACAACAAAACTACTAAATAATTTTTTTATTTCTTACTAAATAACTTAAAGGGAAAGGAAAAGCCTATTTAATAAACTCTCTGAATGTCCATAGTACCATTTCCTTTACAGTACAGAAACCTCATGCCTTTCCTCTTTAGTCTTTTAATGGTTTGGAACCATTATTTCTTAGTAGCACAAAGCAGGTATCAGGTACTGATAAAACACAGTTCATATAAAGAAAACATTTAGAATATTTCTGTTTCAAAGAAATCCAATGGCAATTTCTTATTACATGAAGTTTAACTCTCAGCCACACTAGAAGTTCAGGTTTTTCCTTCCTCACTGGAGTAATAATTACTGAAGTTAAGCCAAGAACTCAGAGCTGAAAAGGACTTAGAAACTTTGGCTGCGGATCAAATTGTACCAAAGGTTCAGATTCAAACTTGGCAGTGCCAAAGACCCATAAGAATTCAGCTGCATGCAAAATAGAAGCAGAAAACAGCTTTCTTTTCAGTCTTTGATCTTAGCCAAAAATGGAGATCTGGGGCCTGTAACTGGCCACCCTCTATCATTCAAAGCAGCTACAAAGTTCTTTCAGATAAGGTATTTTCAATATCCTTATCAAAAACTCTTTTCAAGAACTTCTGACCAGGCTTACTGATTTTAAAGCACATCTTACACTGTGAGGGCTACGTATACAAAAATTGTATTTTCTATAGTCAATATAAAAACTCCAAGTGACAAGGACCATGCCTTGTATACACTCTTTCCCGAAGACATTAATCACATTTTAGATTCTTCATGTCCAAATACATAAAAACACTATTATATGAATTAAAAAATAATTTAAAAGACGAACCTTCACATCTATTTTTCGAGTTTCGGATGGACACAGCATCTTCTGTTGTGCATTTCCTGACTGGTTGACTTTCCAGTAGCCCATAAACTTATGATCTGGTAAGGGCAGTCTGTCAAATAATGTAGGAACAAATGAATTTTTACATTTATTAACCAGTATGGAATAAATAATTTAGACAACTGCATTTTTCCAACGAAACTTATTTGAAGATTCTCTTGCAGAAAATATTTCCTTGCTACAATATTTCATTCCTTTTTACATTTCAAATCACAAAAAATTTTAGCCTTCAGGAATACTAATATAGTCACAACCTAATCCATATCATAAAAGAAGAAGCAATGCATATAATATGGCCTCAAAAGGAAAAGTTTTCCACCCTGAATTATGTGAGATATGCAGAAAAATTTATCCAAACCATCTCTTGCTTTGCTTTATTTGGATCAGGCAGGGTGTGATAGCACCTCTTAAAGGCACTCCTGTCAGTGGTTCACTCTTCTAAAAGACCAGAAATAAGCACAGTAAATGCTGTGACTAGTTAACCATGCAATAGAAGTTCTCTGAAATATTTCCATTAATTTTACTACTGCTCACATGAACAAAGGCAAAGGAATACAGACATCAGAGCATCCCATTGCATTCTGGCAGTACAATCCACAGAAAAGACAGGGACATCTTCAAAAGCCACATTTGCTTGCCTTGGTCTAATTTCCTCATTTCTGTACCTTCTATCTGGGGAAAAAATACACAGACCACAGCAAACCTCATTTATACAGGAAAAGAAAATGCTGATGTATGACAATGGAGCATGATGGCAAAATACAGACAGCACAATTTTTCTTTCTTCCCTCTGAAGAGATTTGCAGCCACTGAAAGCAGTTTGACTTCATTAATTGGCATGAATATCTTCAAGCTAATGAACTCTTAACTTTTAGCTTCTTTTATTGGGGACCAGTTGCACCCAGAGAGACCTCCTACAAAAACAGCATTCTGTGTTACATGCTGTTGCACATTACTGTACAGCTACGGGACTTGGCAAGAGAATAGAAGACATTCCTTCTCCCAGTTTCTATAAATATCTTCAAAGTCTCTTTTAAGGAGGTTCTCTTAGACTGTTTGTTAAAACAGTTTGCTTGGCCTCTTCTATCCTATATCTGATGATGCTCATTCCTACTGTTACAATTATCTTCCCTCTCCTCACCAGCCAACCTGGCCTGTCTAGATATTAGAGCTTTGCTTAACTCCTTCTTTATATTATTTTCAGAATAAGAATGAATGTCAAATTAAAAAAAAATCAATTTGACTCTATATGAAGCTTAGGGAATTTTATTTTTATTTTACTTTTCCCCTAAGAACTTACAGGAAAAGTCAGGGAATTAATATAAACATCCTCTAATCCTTGCTACTCCAGGAAAGATGTGTTAATGGTGATGATGAATACTTCTTCACGGTATATTGACACTAAACCTCAAGCAACCAGAAGCCAGAAATTGCAGGCAGACAGTCACTCAGCCTCCATCACCATTCTATGTTTAGACCATTTGCCAAGACAGTCAGACAGCCAAAGACACTTTTTTGCAAAGAGAAAATGGTTCAGATGCTATAGATCATTGGTGCTCACAGATAAATAAATAGCCAGCTGCTAGCAATATGTCATTGGGGCATGTAATGAGGAAAGTGCATCTCAATTCCCTCTCTTAGTCAAAGAACCAGGAGTCTCCATTGCCTGCTTGTTGCCTGACTAAAAATATCAATAGATAGCAATGTTTGCAGAGTGATTAATTCTGCATTTTTCCTTACTTCATTTTGCATTTTTCCAATCTTTACACTTAGCCAAAATTCTTCTCAAATTAAGAAGAGAAATTAAGCCAGACTCAAAAAAAACCCCAACCAACAAGTGCAATATATGGCAGATGACAACATTCAACACCATTAGGAAAAACATTCAGGATGCACTATTTCAACATATACAAAATTCTTAGATAAATTTATTCATGCAGTCAGAAAAACAGGCAAAGAGTCCAGTTACTAGACTAAATGTCAATTTAGATGTCTACAAACTACAATTTTACTTCAGGCTTCCATTTGGGTTTCTAAATTATTTTTTGGCAAGATGTTGGTTATGACTTGAGCCACAAGCTGTCTTGTGTGCAAAAAACCCCTGGAGATTTATTTTTGCTCTGTGATTCTGCTATGCATAGCATAATCTCTGATATGTCTATAATCAGCAATAATTATTTCCCGTTAGCTCAGAGGAACATCAGATTTCACAAAGATTTGGACTTTAGTTTTAATTCCTTACACATGACTCCCATGGACAACATCCTAGAAATCAACAGCTTTACTAATAATCATGAATAGCTATTAAAATTTAAAATTAAACATATGTTAATAACTAGCTCTAATCAAATACCCTGCTTTATACGGCAACAGAATTACAGATTGCATTTTCAAATAAACAAAACATTTCCACCCTGTTTCAGTTTTCTGGAGATTTTCTTTGCTAATAGTTCCTTTCTTCCCTCAGGAAAACTGATTTCTTCTTTCTCCTAGATTTTTGAGTTTTTGTTCTCTTCTCTGTTTCTCAATGATTTAGTTTCTCTGAGGCAGCAGAGCAACTCACCATAAATGGCAAAGAGGAGGGAAATGTAGAACAGAATTTAAGAATAAAACAAAAAGCAGAGTTCATAATACAGCATTCTTTGTCAAGAGCAATAGGAATCTTATTCTTCCAGGGCAATTTTTTTTTTTTCTTCATCTCACTGCTCTCTCATGTAAATCTGCTCTAAGAAAGTCCAAGCGTATTGAAGAATCTGGTGGCATTAAAGGTCTTACAATCAGTCTGCCTCCTGAAAGACTTTCAGGAGGGAGCAAGGATGCAGAAGGACTGGAACAACATGTCCACACTGAAATGTCCGCATCTTAACAGCTTTCCTCAGGTGAATATGTATGACACACATCGAAGGAAGAAAACTACCTTCTTTTCCCTGGACTTAAAATTAACAAGCAAACTATAAAAATAACTTGAAGTGACAGTACTAGCATAAGCTTCACAAGGTGCTCCTGCTACACGGCTGTATTTCAAATTAATTAACCAAATACTGTTTACCTAAAAGGCAGATAGAATACTATGGAAATGTCAACACTGGAAAAAATCTGCAAGGCAAAGAGATCTGATGGGTATAAAAAGTGCAGTGCCTGGGTAAGAACAGTACTAAAACTCCACTGCTCTCTCCAATTTGGGTGTACAGAGCAAGCCATGATTTTCGCTTTCCTCAAAAGCTGGAAAGGGTTTCTAGAACAGAAAAACTACAGGTCAGAGTGCATTAATCTTGTAAAAAACCCAAGGTTTAAGTGCACATTATAAGGAATTACTCCTGATAGTTCTTTGATTATGGATCTGTCAAAGCCCGTTGCTTAAGGAAAATTCAGAATTTTAAAAATATTTATTCAAACTTAATTTTAGATCCTCGTTTTCTACAGGATTACTGCTGTTTGTGAAATGTATATATGAGCAAGCATTTTGTTTAGGAAAGTGATTGCACAAGACCTACAGCTGATGGGGCAATTCTACAGAAAATTACTACTGAGTCTGAATCTCTTCATTCATGGCAGTCTAAGGGGAAATGATCTGTCAAAAGATAATTCTCTTGTGCTGCTAGAAAAGTTTTTGAAGTGACACCTATTGAACACGATTTCTTTCCATTTTCATATTTTTGATTTCAGAAAATAAATTCATTTTAGGCTATTTAAAAAAATAAACAACAAAAAAACCTAAACCACCAAACAACTGTATTCAAAAAGTTAACAGAACCTGCTTTATAAAGTTATTTATTTAGCTTTCAGAAAACATACTGGAAAATGGCTATGAATGTTGTGTGACTGAAGTTCCACTGAGTGCAAATTCTTCACTGCCAGACATTGTATTAGTACAGCTGCGGACATGATCTATGACAGGCAACAAAGCTGCTTAATACATGATCTTGTAAACCAGCTCAGTGCTGGCACTGAATGTATTATTCAAGGCCTCCAGTAACAGCCTGTGCTCCATCTAGCTGAAAAGATTTCCATCCCACGTAACCTTATTGGACTTCAGTAAGATATAGTTTGAAATCAGGAAAATTCCTTACCAACCAGTTCTCCATAATTTATTCAGACATATTTTAATTTAAAATATAAGCAGTAGACATTCAGAACACTTGCATTTTAAAACTTCTGTTTCCTAAACTCCCTGCAGACTCCCCTGCCTCACCTGCCTCCACAATGCACAGGATGGATAAGAGATACATATGATATGAGACATATTCAACAATTAACTACAGATTACCTGGGGGGAAAAAAAAGCAACACAAAAGAACTGTCTCAAGAGAAAAACAAAGCTGTTAAAATTTATGTATTTATATTACATATAAAAAAATCAGTTCATATAAAACAAATACCAAAGTTATAGCAAGCACCTGGAAGTGAACAGTGACAGAAGGAAAAGTACGGAATGGCAATTTCATCAAGGATAAATGTCAGAATTAGGGTTAAATGCTGTTTTACCTAGAAATTGCAGATGGTCTGAAATGTGCACCAAAATGGCAGATTAACATGAGTTCAGACAAATGTGACATAAAAAATGTCAACGGGAAAAATGAAGTGTAATTGTACATAAAGAAAGATAATGAGTTAGTACCATGAATAATTCATTTTAGCCACTCTGTCTTGGTAAACCATCATAGATAAGCCATCTGCTTTACATACAATTCTGATAAAAATTATAAACTACTGGACAGGTGATACCAGCGAGACAGACAGTATCATGATACCTGACCATACCGACCATGTCAGTGCCCTGAAGAATGGTTATCCTATCTAGGAAAAAATGACAACTGAAGAAAACAAAAAGACCAAGTAAAGCATTACTTTACAGGTCTAATACATGATACTAATTCTGCAAATAAACAAAGTAGTATCTACAAATTAGTTTTCTCTTGAAAAAAACAACTACTGCAAGAACTATTTTCTAAAATGGTGATTAGACACCATCTAATCTTCCCTTTCAATATTAGGTATATTAATTCCAGAGTCTTATCAAAAATTCCCGTAAGGGTCACTGCTAGCAACTGTTCCATTTCCCCAGTAATTTCAGCAGGATATAACCCTAAATGCTTCTTTTGCATGACCCTGTATTATAGCATGTTGCTCGTCTATCTCATGGGTTTTTTCCTATATTTACAGCAGCTATGTTTCAGCAGCAATTTAATAATTCTGATTTAGACAAGTTTTCTTTTTGGTTAAGTAAGAGGTGACAGACTTCCTCAAAGCTTATTAAAGATTCACAAATCGTTTGATCCACGCCAGAAAGTACCTGTATAAAGGAGTCAGCATTTCACTATAATGATTTTACTGTCCTACAATCTCCTGGAAATGCTTCAGTATCACAAAATTTAATTGTAAAGGATTTGTATTCTTATACAATGATTTTGCTGTTGGTATGACTAACATCTTCAGGAATCGGTTTGGACTATTATCCCAGTTCTCATGTTACTTAATACAGCTGCTGAGCAATTTATTACGATAGCTAGTAAGTCTTTAAAGTCTAGTAAATTAAGACTGGGGCACATAAGTGATCTGTGGGAATATGCTGATGTTTCTAGAACAACGCAGAAATCACACCTAGAAATCACACCTTCAGGCTGCCAACTTGTGAGAGCCTAGAAGCAGGTAGGAAAGCAAGCTTAAAAGAGAAAGTGATCATGACATGTTAGAAAACAAATATGAAAAAATACAATGCAGTAAGAAAAATGTAAGCATGAAGACAGTTAATTTTACATAAAGCAAAGATAGGGTAAGAGCTACAGAGGGTTTAGCAGAAAGGATGTGGGGATTTATGTTTAGAAAATCAGAGATGAGTAAACATTGTAAGAAATGCAAATATACTGGGCTTTTTGAAAGGAAATACATTTCTATTCTATACTCTCATACTACACTACTTGGCTCCAGCAGAAATGAACTTGACCACTTTCACACCCACTGCTTAACGAGAGACACAGATCAAGTGAAGACAAGGAGCTTAAAAGAAAAATAAAACCAAACAGAGGCTTTAAAAGGAGGGAAGATTGAGAACAGACTTTCTAGTGGTAAGGATATTTAGAAACAAGACTGACTTGCCTTGAAAGGTTATAGATCTCCATCTTTGAAGGTTTTTAGGCATGAATTATGAAAAAAATGAAGTAAGGTTTTAGATTAACTTTCCCCTTTTCTGAAGGAAGTGCGCTGGACTAGATTAACACCATTATCCTGTTCTCAGATTCATGGAAAACAACAGAGAGGTGAGCACTCTGGTACCTTTCTATGGTAGTTCAAATACCATATACCCAATTACCTCAATGTGTCCATCATGGGAGTTTGCAATATAGGCTGGAACAGATTTGAAGAGACTCTCTCAATGTTCTTTAACCCCAACGCAGAATCAACTGTGCCTAAACCTGAAAGATGTGGCTGTAATTCAAGGTGATCTGGCGGTGGCTTACAAGCTCCATAGGATTAAATCTCATGACCAAAACCAAGGCTGTCTTGCAATGGATCAGTAAGATAACCTGAAATGCCAACTGTAGTGGATGCAAGTGAGAGATTGAGACCAAGACTGCTGGATCATCAGAGACAGGTGCTTAGCCCAGCATGGTGAGATCTAAGAAAAAGTTGCTTTTCTCAGCTATGCGTGAACCACTCCTGTGTACCCTTGGCCTTCTGTGTACACAGCTGCCAGCTGTGCTCACAGCTGCTAGTCTAGTGAAGTTTTTGCTAAGCATCTTGTGGGCACCTTGTAAGTCTGTCATCCTTGGTGTAGCATGTTCTATAAAACCTCAGTGATGAATTCAAAATGATCAGGTGAGTATCTTTAATTCAATATAATTACATCTTTGTTCTATCTTCTCACTTCTAGGATGAACAGTCCGGAATTACAGCAGTCTTTCTCTTATGTTTCCTAAACCTCTGAGTGTCTCATTACTAACGAGTCCTCTCCCACATCTCATACTCCTAAAATTATACGAAGAGCAAATTTCTCAAAAACTATGACAAACATCATAATTCTTTAAAACAGAAATTACCAAGCGACTTTCAACAAAGAAACTACGGCAAGAGTTTCAAGTGTGTTCTGTCAATTTGACAGACATTGCAGTTGCTCAAGTACTGGTTCCCTAGGTATGCAATAGTCCTGTCATCAAAATTAAAAGGTACATCATAGGCACTATAGTGCTAATCTTTTTTAGTAATTATATGTAGGATGTTAGATATGATAACAGTGGCAGGAGAAACCTACACACGGACACTCAATACTACAGAAGGGTAAGGCTGGAAGGGACCACAGTGACCTTCTGGTCCAACCTCCCCACTGAAGTGGGGTCATCCTAAAGCACATTTCATAGGATTGCATCCAATGGTTCTTGAATACCTCTAGTGACAGAGACTCCGTAACCTCTCTGGACAACCTGTTTCAGTGCTCAGTCACTCGCACCAGAATCACTATCAAGACATCTTGCCAAAAAATCAGTCCCTCCTTAGCAAATATAAAATAGGTATGTCACATGGCAAACTCAATTTTTATATATCCATAAAACTTTCTCCATTAAAGGGAAATATTTGTTTCTTCATAAATAAATTATGTATTAGAGCTCAAGACAGAGTAAGTTTTGTAATTGCTTTTTAATATGATCTACTTAAGCCTGTTATCTGTGAATTTTAGAAGAATGTATTACATTTGTTTCACAAAATCACAGAATCATAGAATGGTTTGGGTTGGACGGCACCCAAAAGATCAAGTACTTCCAACCCCCCTGCCATGTACAGGGACACCTTCCACTAGATCAGGTTGCTCAAAGTCCCATCCAGCCTGGCCTTGAGCACTTCCAGGGAGGGGGCATCCACAACTTCTCTGAGTAACCTGTGCCAGTGTCTCACCACCCTCACAGCAAAGAATTTCTTTTTAATATCTAGTCTAAAAATACTCCTTTTCAGTTTAAAGCCACTCCCCCTTGTTCTGTCACTGCAGGCCCTTGTAAAAAGTCCCTCCCAGCTTTCTGGGCCTTCTGGTAGGGCCCCTTCAGGGAGTGGAGTGTGGCTTGAAGATCGGAGGGCTTCACTACATAATGTAGTTATTTTGATTCTAACCTCTAGATAAACAGCATATGGTGTAATATGTCAAGTGGTAACACAATTAAAGAATAATAGTGATTTACAGACACATACAAAATGGTTCTTAGAGCTTACATGCATTGCCCCAATCTGCCAAAATTTTTTGTAGTGCCCTTTGTGAGCATCAAAGACAAAACCCAACTACCACTGAAGACAACTTCACTTTTTCTGCAGATTTAGGTGATATATAACAGGACAGAGTGTATTGCAATTCAATTAAAAACACAGGAGAAGAAACAAGTATTTCCCTTTATTAAGATATACCTGTTTACCTTACAAGCTATTAATATGTACATGGACATTAAATATTAAATATTATTAATAAGCAAATACTCGATCATGAAGTAATTTGTATTGTTGTAACTTATGTGGAAGATTATAAATTTGAACAGTAGAGGATTGACTTCCAAGAATTCCAGGTTGTTTTAAAATCAATTAGCAGCAAGGTAACGATAAAAAGTGATCATGAGAAACATGTCTTCTTAATATATATCTTATGTTATTCTTACTCCTTGGCCAGCTGTACATTGGTCGGTTTTGCTCCAATGGGTATCCCATATTTGTGCAAAGTGTTGTACAAAATTTCACGCATTTCACTGTTGTAGGAGTCAAAGTCAAATACATTTCGAACAACATTTGCGAGTCCTTCAGATGGAAATTTCTGTGAAGAAACAAAGACCCCCAAGCTTCTTTTAGTGAATATAAAGTTACAGCATATCATTATGTACTTCTAAAATGACTAGTTGTAACAGTAACTTTGCTTGACAGACAATCGCTCAAGTAATCTTTGCTTTTAGTTTCCAGAACATTGTTTCAAGTCAGAATGAAGTTACTGACACTAAACCTGAATCAAACAAAAAAAGCATGTGACTATTATTCAATACTCAACATCATTAATGGTTTAAAGAATTGTTATCATTATACATATAACAAGATGGTATAATAATTGGAAAATACAACTAATAGTAGTCTGTATTTTTAAAATTTTCTTTCTGCAAACTGTGAAGATCTGACACAAATACATACATTAATACAATTCACCAATAAAATGAATTTAAGAATTCCGACTCTTAATATTGAATATAGAAAAGCAGATGGTACACTGCTTGGCTAACAAAAAATATTTTAGGTCATGATGGATTTTAGTAGAAACAGAAATTCACTTCAGATTCACAAACTTTTTTTTTCTTAGTGAAAAATATTAGTTGAAATGTGTTATGTACATTAAAAAAACCCCAAATATTTACCAAACTTTCATTAGTGTCTTCAATGGAAATGGAAGCTTTGTTACTGTACTGGACTGATTATTCTGGATGAGGAATTAATTGGTTGGATGGTTGCATCCAGAGGGTAGTGGTCAATGGTTCAAGGTCCCGAGGGAGACTGGTGACAAATGGTGTCCCTTGGGGGTCTGTATTGAAACCAGTACTGTTTAATATCTTCATCAATGACATAGTGGGGTTGAGTGCACTCTCAGCGAGTTTGCAGATGACACCAAGATGAGTGGTACAGCTAACATGCCTGTGGGATGGGATGCCATCCAGAGGGACCTGGACAGGCTGGAGAAGTGTGACCAGGGGAACCTCATGAAGTTCAACAAGGCCATGTGCAAAGTCCTGTACCTAGGTTGGGGTAACTGATGATATCAATAAAGGCTGGTGGATGAACAGATTGAGAGTAGCCCTGATGAGGACTTGGGGTTGCTGGGGGATGAGGCTGGACATGACCCAGCCATGTGCACTCCCAGCCCAGAAAGCCAAACGTGTCCTGGGCTGCATCCAAAGCAGCGTGGGCAGCAGGGTGCGGGAGGGGATTCTGCCCCTCTGCTCTGCTCTGGTGAGACCCCACCGGCAGTGCTGCATCCAGCCCTGGAGTCCCCGGTACAGAAAGGACATGAACATGCTGGAGTGAGTACAGAGCAGGGCCACAGAGATGATCACAGGGTTGGAGCACCTCTCCTGTGAAGACAGGCTGAGAGAGTTATTCAGCCTGGAGAAGAAAAAACCCTATGGAGGCCTTGCAGCACCTTCCAGTACATAAAAGGAGTTACAAGAGCCCTTTTTACAAGGGCATGTAGTGATAGGACAATGGGGAATGGCTTTAAACAGAAAAAGGGCAGATTTAGATCAGGTATTAGGAAGAAATTCTTTACTATGAGGATAGTGAGTCACTGGCATAGAAAAGCTGTAGATTCCTCATTCCTGAAGTGCTCAAGGGCAGGTTGGATGGGGCTTTGAGCAACCTGCTGTAGTGGAAGGTGTTCCCGCCCACAGGAGCGGGAACTTAGCAGCAGGGCTAAAATATCTTTTAGATGCCTTCAAGCCCAAACTATTCTATGATTCTGTAAGTTAAAATAAGAGAAATGAAGAATTTTTAATACCACAAAACCATTCAGAGAAACTGATGCCACTGATTAAGAAAGCACCTGAGGTGGAGGACCCCTAGTTGGAGTAGGTATATTCTGAAAGGAGGCTGTGACCTCTGGCTGTGGGAAGCCCACACTGGAGCAGGCTCCTGGCAGGACTTGTGGCCCTACAGGGAGAGGAGCCCACACTGGAGTAGGTTTGCTGGCAGGACTTGTGGTCCTGTGGAAAAGACCCAAGCTGAAGCAGTTCCTGCAGAACTGCAGCCTGTGGAAAGGGCTCAGAATAGAGAAGTTCACGAAGGACTGTCTCCCGTGGGAGGGACGCCACGCTGGAGCAGAGGAAGAGTGTGAGGAGTCCTCCCCCTGAGGAGAAAGCGGTGGCAGAGACAATGTGTTACGAACTGATCACAGCCCTCTTTCCCTGTCCTCTTGTGCTGCTGAAGGGAAGGAGGTAGAGAAAGTCAGGAGTGAAGTTGAATTTGGGAATAGGGGAGGGGTAGGGGGAAGGTGTTCTAAGATTTGTGGTTTTTTCTGATCATCCTACTCTTATTTGACTTGCAATATATTAAACTAATTTCCTCAAGTCAAGTCTGTTCTGCCCACGGTGGTAATTGGTGAGTGACCTCTCCCTGCTGTCATCTCGTCCCACAGGCCTTTCATTGTATTTTCTCTTCCCTCTTCCCAGCTGAGGAGGGGAGTGACAGAACGGCTTTGGTGGGCTCATGGTACCCAGGCAGGGTCAGCCCATCACAGATATAAATGGAGCAAACTAAATTAAAAGAATTTTTAAAAATAGTCAACAAATTGCTATATATCTCAGACCTTTACTGCTTAACGGATTTATTTTATCTGTTTTTGGCAAAAGATGGGAGTGACAATTTTGTTATTAAAAAAATTATCACTTTTTCTTACTATGCCCTTCATTCAAATACTAGGTCTTTCAGAGAGGGACCTGGATGCTTCCATCTCAGTATGGCACATTTACAGTGATGAACATAAACTTATGAAGAGGTATTTGAAAAGTTGTAGTCTTAATTGTTTTTTTCCCCATTAGTGAGCTAGACTGGTACAAAGAACTTAAAAAACAGACTTAATGTAAGTGTCAGAGAAGTTTATAAATGTATTAAAAAGAAAGATATTTGAGCCCTGATTAAAAACTAAAACAGAAGAAACTAGAAAATTTTCAGAAATGTTTTGACCACTAGTCTTAATCAAACCTCAGCCTTAGGAGTTTAATATTTTCCCAACCTTATAAATATCTAATCACTGTAATAAAATACCTGTGACACAAGCAATACTAAAATTAGCTGGTTACTGTGATAGACTAGAATACCACTGCTAAAATAACCTTGTACAAACCTTTTTTTATCTGGGGTGTACACGGCACAGAGTATTTTAGTACTAGTGCTAGTATAAAAGCATGCTAAACTCTGCTCTGCTTTTTAAGCCTGTCCATGACAAACCTATTAGAGATTTTGTATTATTACAGCCTAGCAAAATAAAAGTTATTGTGTGATAATATAAAGGTGTTCTACAGCCTGTGCCATCCTGGTTATAATGCCCACTTTTTACTGAATGAAACAGGTACTTAGCCCAAAATTTCTCCCATCAGCTCTTCTATCTAAACACTGTACAAACATTTCACATGTGAGGTAAATCAAAAAGTTTGCAACAATGTTTAGTAGTGAAAGTACTACTTCTGTAACATAAATTGCACCTTGGAGTCAAAAGTAAGCATCATATTGGAAAAAAAAAAGCCCACAGATGTATAAAAAGGTACATCACAGTAAAGTTCAAAACATGTAAAGCTACTTAGTATTCAATGTGCAGAACTATCTCAATTTGTTTTCAAGTGTGGCTTCTTTGGTAACAAGAACAAAATGTGTCCAGAATTGTGCATACTCTATATAACCAAACTCTTTCCTTAGGTAATTATTTTACAACATTTATATGACAAATACTGCATTTTCTCTATTCTTCCCTTCTCAGTGCAAAGCACAACCAACAAACTAGCAGCAAGCTACCTTATTCCCTCATGAACTACTCTTTCACTTGTCCTGCA
Source organism: Atrichornis clamosus (assembly GCA_013400975.1). Lineage (NCBI taxonomy): Eukaryota > Metazoa > Chordata > Aves > Passeriformes > Menuridae > Atrichornis > Atrichornis clamosus. The sequence goes on along the minus strand of WBMZ01013239.1, from coordinate 16,417 downwards.
CGAGATACTGCAGAAACCTTGGTCAAGTCCTTTAAGTCGTATCTGGCTTTCTCCAGTAGTCTCCAAGTCTGTCTACGGTTTTCTGAATCACTGTGTAACTTCTGACATTGACACCCTTTTCTTCAATGAATTGCCTCAATAGTTCCATGCCTCTTGTATCAGTGGGACATCACAAAACATTTCCTGAGGTACAACTGATGGTTGCTGTGAACACAAGCCGCTTGAGAAGACATCCTCTACTTCAGTTATTAAAAAAAAAATCACAACTCTCTTGTTTCAACCAGAATAAATCCAATCCCTTTTCAATAACTACTTGGACAACTGCTTACTGAAGAAAGGAAATGACAGTTCACTTAAAGGGAAGAGAGAAAAGGACAAAAAAAATCCAAAAAAGCTTGAATGTTTGGAGTTTGAGTTGAACATTTTAAAAAAATCATTTCGTTTCTATTGATCTTTAAAATGAGATTACTAGAGAAAATATTGATCTCTCATCAGTCTGTCTGGCTTTCATTCATTGATTCTTCCCCTTACAAGTAGCACCTCTGTGTGTACCTCAGATTATTTTCACAGCTTAGATTCCTGGCTAGTCCTTAAAATAGTAAGCAACATAGGTTTTGCTTTCAACAATTTTTTCTTTTTATTTTATGCTTTATTTGATATAGAATTTGACTTGGTGAAAAATCTGTATTTTTACAGATCTAACATTCCATGAGTAGATGTATTGCTATAGTCTGTGTGTAAAATCTATGAGCAAAATAGTAGCTTTCGAGTACAAATCAAGAATCTTGATTAAAATATGCCATACCCATTGAGGTCTACTGTACTTCTACCACTGCTCTGAAAACAAAGTCATAAATTATCTGGTATTCAGTCTGTAATAAGTCCAGACTTTTTGCTTTAGACTTCTACCTTGTGTTCTCACTAACCCTCACTTCCCTATGAGTTTTAGTGCCTTCAGATGTCTGTACATTTTCCACCCTGGCAGCACTATCTCAAAGGCCCACCCTACACACTCTAACAGATTTCTCCCTACCTGCTCATTCCCCTGTGCTCTTGGTTTCCCCCTGCACCCACCCCTAATGCCCTTTTACTGCATGTTGCCAGCTCTCTCTGTGCCTCCACAGTTGTCCGTCAGCAGGCCCAGAAGCACTATGCCTAGGGCTCAACCTGAGTGACAGGGATACTCATGGATTAACCAGTGCTTGTGTCTTTAGTGGGCATCATCTACTGCCAAGCAAAACAGATGAATTCTCCCCCTGCCTTCGCATTCACAGAGACACTAATTTCAATCTGTTCCTCTCTGTCACATAGCCACTGATTGTGATTAAATGAGCAGAAATCTAATTATCTTTGAAAACCGGTAACTGAGATTCACTGTGGCTGGCAAGAAGGGTAAAAAGTTATTATTGATGTGTGTTTGGCAGCAAAGTGAGAAAGGGATATAAACTGTGATTTGATAAGACTAGTTTCCTTTCGAGATTAGGCTGAACATAAAAAGAACCAAAAAAACCCCAAACAAACAACAACAACAACAAAAATCCCAAACAAAAAAAAGCACAAAAGTTTATGGAATTACTTAAAGCCTGATGATTAGTAGACTTCAGGTCCAGAAGGTTTCTCTGACATCTACTGCTTGAAAACTGTTATACTAGTGCCTATTATTAGAAAGCAATCTCAGATATAAACAAGAAAGAAAACCTATCAGAAAAATCTCAACTTTCCCAAACTAAAAAAGAATTAGTAAAAATGCTATTGCCATTTCATCTGGACTAATGTGGCTTTCCTGATTAGCATCTACCCAGGTCTCATGAAAAACAGCGTATTAGATTGCAGAGAAGCAGTCGTAGCATACACCAATAGTTACAGGCAGCTTATGGTAACCCAACAGAGTAAGATCAGAGCTGCTTAGCTTGCTCCTAAGCTACTACTAACATAAAGACTTTTGACATTTGACAGTCTGAAAAGTGGAGGCAAGACAAAAAGGCTATATTCAGGTCACCTGCCATCTAGTGCTGAAAGACCCAAATTCTCTATACAGTTTGTGGGGAGAAAAAGTTGCAGCAACCAAGTTAGGTAGCTGCATTAGACAACTGCCCCTATACCTGCAGTTTCAGGTCTTCGAAATAGTTTGGCATAAAATAACTTTTATTTTGCTAGGCTTCACCAAAGAAGCTCAAGACAAAAAAAACCCCTTTCCCTAAGAAAAAGTTAGTACAGAGGTAACCTAGCTCTGAACACAGTGTCTAAGCTACTACCAAATTACTACATGTTCCCTACTCGCATAATCTTTAGGGGAGGATAATCTTGTAACTGCACTCTATACATATATCCTATATGCTGAAGACCACAAGTAGTCAGAGTGCAGAGATTAGCCTAACAATATGCTGATACCATAGCAATCAGAATATTTTTAACTGACTAGTCCTGATGCTCAGATGTGCTCTCAGACAGCAGTAATCAAAAGCAATTTTTTTCCTTCAAAATATCCCACATTTTTTTACAGAAGCAAAAAATTCCAAAATTATGTGAAAGAAGTCAACACAATAGTACAAAGAGAGTGGGGCCATGGAATTGCTGTAAGGGAAATAGTTTAACAACATGACTAACTTCCCTCCTTCCTTCCTAAGGACTAGCTATTTTATTGACTCATTTCCCTCCTTCCTCTTTCTTCTCTACCTGAAGACCTAAAAGTTTCTTACTTCAGAACAGCCATTATGTTTATATTCATTGTTTACATTTGGCTACTCCCAGTCTTTTTATTATTCAGACTGAAAAACAAGTTACAGCAAACAAAATGTTGCATCCTTGCTAGGAGACCTGGATCTTGAAAATAAATGTTACAGGAGAAATCAAGGGTGCATGTTGGAGACTTATTTGGATATTTACACTTTAAAAGAAGTGAAAGCTTAGCAGATGGGAAACTTCCCCACTGATCTGAGCCCAATGTCCAGGTTGGAATGCCTGTACTAAGCTGGTTAAGTGAAGGAGACAGAAGCAGAGAATAAGAGCCCTTAAGACAATTAGCAATGCAGCTCTTTCAGTCTTCAGTTAGATGCTGTTCACACTCAAATAAGAGAAGAATTAAGTGTTACGTTTCCACACCAGTCAGCAACGGGAGACAGTACAACTTCAGATTACTTGGAGATAAATGATCAAGGAAAGAAGCTAGGAAGGAAGGCAGGAACAGCAAAAGTGTATGAAGACAAGGAGTTCATTTAACAAACCCCTTAAAACATTAGCTTTTCAGCAGCACAGCAACTGTTCCTCAAGTTTGTAATTCTCCCACTGTCATTTTAAACACAACTCTGTGTTTAGAGATCAGTATGTACATGTTCCAGCAGCTTGGTAAACAAATACCTATCAGCTGGTAACGGATCCTAATAGATTACTTTGCTTTTGTCTTTATTTGGATTCCTCAGTCTTTAGCTCTGAATCATGTTAACCCTTAGTACAAAGTTAGAGAGCATTAATTTTTCTTTATCTTATTAACATCATAGTAACACCAGTTTTCTTTGTCTTGAGACCTTCTTGCACTCTAGAGACCACAAAGCACAAAAATCTATCCTCCCCAGAAATCTAGATGAAGATTTTTAAAAGTAGTAATTCCAACCTGCAGAATCTGAATATCTGTGTAGATGGCTGAATGTTTGTGAGTATGTTCATGAGCACAGACACAAAACTATCATGCAGCCCTGCTATACTATGCAGTATAAAACACAGGAGCAATAGGTCAAAATTTGTGAGAAATTATATTCTAATTGTATTAATTACATTAATTTTCATTATTTTTTGAAAAATCTAGGATTCAATAATTCAAGAAACAGTCTATAAATTAATAAATTACCAATTTTATGACTATAAACAGAAAAAATATATGCACTGCTACTTGAAAGATTAAGATACTTTATATTTCAAACACTTCAGGTAAATAACATCCTTCAACTTATAAGACAGAAGTCAGACTTTACCATAATATTTAAAAAAACCAGTTCATCATTAAATCAGAATTCAGAGTTTTACAGTTAAATGTGTGCAGAAAGTAATTCTGGATCCTACCTACTCCCTTGATGAGTTGTTATCCATCTAACATTTTCCTTAGAAAAAATCCACCAGTGATGTATTACTATTATGCAGCAGGAACTTGTTTTTTCACAGGAAAGTATTAAACACACAAATTTTATAGCAGTATAAAGTGAACAGTTGCACCGTCCTAGAGGTATTGCATGTTGAATATGGAATTTTATAATGAGGGTCAGTATGAACATTGTACAGTCTGTGATATTTTCTCACATAGTAGAAAAACAAATTCACAGGGTTTTTTTCTTTTATATCTATAAATAAATATGCAGAAAAAAATCTGCCCGTGTACATCTATGATCCTTACCCTCTGACTACCTAAACATGTGAAAATTATGCTTCTTTCAAAATGTAAAGCTTTTCAGAAGAATTAAATAAAAATCCATTAACAATAATGGCACGACTTTTTTCTAAAAACCTTCAAGCATGAAAATATTAGTATTGACGAACTCAAGTTTTCCATTAAATGTGATGTACTGTACCTGTAAATGTTTTACAATGTTCACAACTTCTCTAGTTGAATAGGGATAGTTAATAATTCCTTGGTCAGCTAAGCTCCTGAGCTCTCCAAAAGCAGCTACTAGTTTCTGCAGAATTGGCTCTGGAACATCAGGACCATATTGTCTAAGCATTGCTAGTTCAGACTGTGGTTTGGGATTATCAACAGCATGGCAACTAAAAATGTCCCCTAAAAAGAAAAAAATAGCATGAAGTTATGTAATTTATAAAGAAATAGCATCACAACAGCCCCTTTAAGTTTAACACTGCACTTGTAACAGAAAATTGCTGAACACCAGGTTGTTAAAACACAACAATGCAAAAACTACTCTGAAAAATGTGAAGTACAAGCTAAGAAGAGCATCAAGGTTTCTGGAAACATGCAGATCTCTCCTGTCATTTTAATGAAGCTGATCATGAGGGAGAAATAAACTTCAAGAAGAAACACAAGTCAAATCAATGCAGAAAAAAAGAAAAAAAGATTTAAAGAAAACATAATTGGTTGAATGGAAGCAATTTGTGAACCTCTTCAAAACACAGTAGAAGGCAGGAAAATCCTGACATGCAGGAAGGCCCTAAATCAAAACCAATTTAGAGGTCTAAAGGAAATATTGAATTTATCTTTTCTCCCTGCCTGTCCTGAAGTATGGTAAGAAATTTGGCAAGATATTCTTTCCATATATTTGCATTACATTGATCCCAATCTACAAAATTTAGTTTATTTGTAGAAAATCTTTTAACAGTTGTACAAAACTGTGCAGAACCATGATCAGATCCTGCAGAAAAAGGGCCTGCATCAAAAGCAGAAGAGACCCTAAGCTGGAAAAACAAAATCGATGAAGAACCCCAAAATCTCAACCACGCCTCTACCATGTGGGTCAAAAGCAATAACACTGAGATGACCATTTTTGTTTAAAGAGCCCATGCCAGGAAGGAAATTATGCCATGGAAAAAAACTACACTACACTAAATCATCTTAGGACAAGATAACTGGGTGAAATTCAAAGCCAGTGAGTTTCAGACATGGAATGTCCCTTCAGTGGGAACCACACCTGAAAAACGAAGAGCTGCTGTGCAATATGGAATTTGGATTGTATCTGGGTTTTTTTGAGTTTACACCTGCTTTTTGGGTATGTTATTTCTTGCAGAACAAGCATTATGGCCAAAGCTAACAGGCAAAACCACACAAATTAAGGTGCCTGCACATAAATGGCCAAGCTACCATAGACAATACAGTGAGTGGAGTCTAGAGGGATATTCAGTTCACGGCCATCGTGTAACACTGCCGAAACCTTGCAGAGGCCCACTGAGATTAACACTGGACTACACAGGCCAACGGATTCTTCATCACTTGCCCTTATGCAACTTAAATTCTTGCTTTTGCTGAGATGAAGCTCTAGGGAATCTTTGCTGACACACAGGGTTTCTGGGACCAGAGGCCTTCCAAATTAAGGCTTCTGTTGATATGAAAAACTTTGATGTGAAATCTGGACAGCCTTACCGGAAACTGGGATGAATGCAGTATCTTGTCAAATATATGTATTTTACTAAGGCTATCATATATGGCCATATGCATGGAGAGGCAAATGAGGATTAACAAGCAGGTAGCACAGTGCTAACATCAAAAAACACAGTAGCCTTTACTGCTGAAAGGAGACAAACAACCATCCATCAAGCTACCATCTCTTGTACCAAACAGGACAGCACCAGAGCTGTGGCTTGTTTGATATGGGGAAAAATTAGTGAGCAGTTGAGAGAGATGCCAGGTGTCAAGCAGCTTACAGTTCTTTTTTTTTGCTGTATTTGTATACTATACACTCATCAAAAGATTTCCCATAACCTTGTCTGTCTGCAATGTTCATCCAGATCCCGTAAAGCAAAATAGTTTCAACACAAACGATCACATCTAGCTGTTCACTTCAGGGCAAATTCGGGCACTTTTATTAAGATGTGTAAATTTACGTTAGAGCCTTCAAGCTGAATCTCGAATGTCTTATGTGAAACAAAGTATCAATATGCATAAGGGCCCCTTCTCTTCATGAAATATAATTAACAAAGACAGATATTCTATTAATCAATTCTATTAAGGATCATAATTTAATATCAATCACTTACCTAATGTGCCAAAAAAGTCATTACCCAGGAAAGGAAATCCAGGCCTATTTGCCAGAACTATCATTCTAAAATCAGGATGAATAACTATTACATTTTCTCTCCCTTCTACATGAGCATGATCTGGAAAAGAAAAAAAATGTATTAATTGCATATTTAAGTTTTGCAATATTGAACGAATGAACATAATTAGATTAGATGAAGAATTCTTAGAATTAGAAGAAAAATTCTTCTAATCTAATTATGTTCTTCTTAGAATTAGAGAACAGTTACAAAAAAAAAGGCTCAATAGCTTCTTACCATGTCATTCAACTGAGTTTTCTAAGTTTCCTTTCAAAGTTTCATAGTCTGTTTCACAAAAATTTAACTGAAGTTTTTAATTCAAAAAACATAAAAATACATCCACTTTTCTTGGAGTTGGGACTACCTGTCCTCTTTGTATTTAATTTTACTGAAATGGTGAAGCCAATGGTGAATAAAATGTGGTTTTATATAGGTCTGACATTATCTGACCTGGAAAGACAGGACTGAAATTCCTCCTGGTTACTACAAAAATCTGTGAGAAGCCAGACATATATTATTTAACACATGTGAAGACTCTGGTTCTCCAAAACTACTTAGACTGGCCCCACTCAGAACCCTGTTCCCTTTCAGCATGTTTCCAGTGGCACGTGGTGTTCGGGAATCCTTTAACTGCCCCTAAAAATCTACAGTAGTAACTGGGACTGGCTAACAAAGTATTTTAAAATAAGCCCACCTACCACCTATAATGACAAAAAAAATTCAGGTGTGCCATGTGAGTGCTGAATGACTGCTACACTCAAACATTATTCCCAATATTGTTAAAACGAAACTCGTTATGTAAAGTGGAGCGTCTAGTAACATCAAGAGGGCATTTCAAATAGGGTCTTTTTTGAAAAATAATGAAAAATATTTAGTTCCTAAAACTCACATGAATTAAATTCCATCAAATTACAAACACTCTCATCCCGCTGGATATATTTAAATAATGTAAGCATATGCAATATTTGATTAGATGAAATCCTTAATAATTTGACTATAGGCATACTCATATCTTCATTCTAGGCCTGAACAAATTATATCCCCACTGTTTAGACAGGCATAACCAAAATCATAATTTGGTCAACTAGATCTTTATTTCTTATGGTGAATGAGAAGCAGAGAGGTCAAATTACAGTTTGTTGGCTTTGGGGGATTTTTTGCTTGTTTTTTTTTTAAAGTTTTTCAGCAAAATTCAAAGAATGCTAATTCAAGAAAACCTTTGTGACTATTGCAAAAGCAGTAAAGAAAATTACTGTAAATTCTTTAATTGTTAACCTTTTAGCAACAAATAATTCATCCATTTGGACTGTTTTGTGTCTCTACTTAGCAATGGAACTGCTGAAAACCAGCAACACATTACATTTTACCGTAAATGATTGAAATGCTTTCTCTCTACTTACTGGCAACAATTCGCCTTCCATCTGACAAAACCATTTCCCCACTTTCTACTAAAGTTTTCAAGATACAGGTAACATTTGTTGGTGCTTTGTCTGCCTCATCAATTACCAAAATATGTCCAAACTTCACTGCTTTTACCTAGAAGAGAAAAGAATCATAATATCACAACACCAAAAAACCCTACGAGCAGCTGCATTACTGATTTCTCAGTGAGTAGCAGTGACATCTCGGTGGCACTGAGACAAGAAAGGGACTCAGAACAGGGATATGCTATGACCAAACCACAGCAGAAGGAGGAGGAGGCAAGTGAGACAAAAAGGTGGGTGTTTCTGTTTCTTTCAGATAGGAATGGAAAGGGGTGTGCTAGGGAAGGAAGTGAGGAGCCTGACTGAGAATAGAGTGCTGACAGAGAAGTGCAAAGCCAGTTTGGATCTAGATTGTCAACATGTAGCTGAAAGAACTAAAGAATGGCTGCAACAGCTGTTTGGAGCCCAACTTAGCATGCCAGTGTGAGGTGCTATGACAGAGGAGGAGGAAAATACCACTCTACCAGTTAGAGTGTGTCAGGTTAATATTAAATTCTTTTCCATCCTCATTTTGCATGTGAAGATTCCAAGATTATAATTGTATTCACATTTGGAAACAGCAAATGTGACAAAATAAAAGTTAATGAAATGTTTGTCACCATGCTCACTCATTATGCTTGAAGAATTAAATCACAAACATTTTAAATTTTAAATGAAAAACACTTCCAAATATAAAATGCACATGCTACTACTGACCAGTGGTGAATCTTCATATATAATAAGACCATCCTTTACAGAAGGCTGTAGGGTAAGGCTTTGTACAGTGGTATCCCTGAAATGTGGAAAAGCAGACAGTATTAATTAAAAATACAGAGGAATTTTAGTTACAATAAAATGCAAAATGACTAAGTGAAAAACTGAATACTCTCTTCTTCTCAGAGGAAAACAAATTTTTTTGAATTCTTGAATAACTGGGAAAAACATTGTGCCAGCTTAGTGGTCAAATGTGAGTATCTCTGTCTCTGCCTGGACTTTCATGGTAGTTCTCCATTTCTCATAAGCCCTGAAAACAAAACCACTGAGAAGGAAATCAGTACTTTTTGTATGTTAGCACATTATTGATGTTACTATTTCTAACTAAATATGCTGAAACTGTCATTTATGTGACAAACAGGTGAGTCTTCCCAGAAGAACCAAACAGGAATTGTTACTGTTTTAGTGTCTCTTCTCCACATATCATCAAGCAAAAAAAACCCCAAACAAACTAAAAATCAATTATTTCTAGCTCTCCCTAAGCCTTACTGGCTTGCTACATTTTACATCATGATCAGTATAAGCTCTTAGACGGGACAGAAGCTTTAATAGCACAATATTTATTTTTAAATTTTAATTTTATTTGATTTGCCCAAATGACTTTTCTTCAAATTAAAAATAGTGCTAATTAAATCTGTAATGAGAATATTCCTTAACCTTCACTATTTTAATCTATTTCAAGCAACATTGAATGTACAGATAAATAAAAACCAGTTGCAATTCTGAAAGGTCAAGCAACAGACATCCCCATCATGGATTCACCCATATAAATTACATCCATAACTAGGGAAAGCTCCTACTGATTGTATAAAATCTTGCCAAAACCTTTGTTAAGTTCTGTGTAACCAACCCCATTTACTTTGGGGTTCAGAGGGACCAATAAGACAGAGAATAATCCAAAGGTGGGTCATGTCAGACAGTCCCCATGACTCCCATGGTTTCACAGGCAACAGGAAATTCAATCTTAGGACAAGTAGGTTATGCCATCCTTTTCCTTCCATGTTTCAAAATTTGTATTAGTGTATGTCAAACGAATGATGGACTAATCACATGACAAAATGCATCAGGAGAGCCTCACTTAACGCTGCTTGAGATCCACATACTGGTCCATAGGTAAGGCTGGCAACCTTTGCATGTGAGATTTGATGCAACAAAAATCTCTTACCTTTCACAGCTGTGCTGTGCAACACAACTGCTTGCCTAAGCCTAGCTGACTCACTCTTCCAAATACCCACTTTAGTTCTATCTTTAATTTTGTAACACTTTGTAAGAAAACAACAATTCTGATAAGCTCCATGGGTACAGGAAATCAAACAAAGTACTGTTTGCAGTACACTATTAAGTGGCCAGCTTCCAATTACAGTTTTAAACTGAGAGCATAGCTTGCACACTTCCTTTATTTGAAACTGCTGTCAGCAGGATTTCTTTCCCTAATAACTAATAATTTCTTGTTTAGCTTTAAGCTCATGATTGATTTATCCTAGAGTTTCCATGCACAGGAATAAAGCAGAGGGCAGAAAGAGAGATTTTTAATGCTTAGCTACTTGATCTGAACTTTAATCTAGGAGGGGAAAGGTTACAAAGCTAGGATCACCTTCACTTTGTTTAACCCCATCAAATGCAGCCTGTCACAAGAAATAACATTGTCCCAAATAGTTATATTAACATTGTATTCACTTGTAACATGTAATTTTTTAAATCACTAAAATAAGCAGTAGCATTAATCTATTATCTTAGAAATCCTACCACGGACACAAAACCAGAGCTTCTATAGTCATCCTGCTTGTCTAACCAATTTATATGCTGGGCAGAGAAACCAATAATGGATCCAAAAACAACAACAAACCAATGGTTTTTGTTTCTTGAACATACATTATTTGGGGACTGAATTTGCAGACTGTATGTATCAGCCTATCTCCACTATTAGTTAACATTTCTGGTTCAAGCCTAAACAACCGTAGATGCAGAAGAATTTTTAAATCTGTAAACCAAATGCTAGAGTATATGAAGTCAAGTCACAGGTGATAAATAGTCAGAAATAAGTAATGGAAAAATGTTCTCAGGAATTAATCCAAGGTAAAAAGGGGAAGAATTTGTCAAACCTGAACTGTGATCTCTTTAAAGCAACAGGTGATAAAATGAGAGGATCTGAAGAAAGCACAGGTCAAGAATAATGTAAAGGAAGATGAAGCATTACAGGATGCTTTACAGATCATGAATTTGCATTTAGGAGCTAATGCATGAAAAATAATAAAGTGAACAGAACACATCAGGAAATGCAGATCTCTAGTGGTGCTATGGATGGTCACAGGTGATGACGCAAGATAAGACAGAAATGTCAAATGGTGCTTTACTGTAACACGAAGCAGTTTATTTTACTTTTGGTGAGCGAGTTAGACCTCTGGCTCTGCAGAGATTACTTACAACCCCCTGATACGGAATACTAACTTGTGCTTAGTACCACCAGCAGCCCACACAAATCCTTAGGATGATCTCATGTTTCAGAGAAGACAGAATTGACATCTCTTTGGGGAAAATAAACACTACAAGAGTTTTCAGTTTATTTACGTGATATTAAAAAAGTAGCGTAATTCAGAAAAAATAAGAAGGATCAAACTGAAATAAAAATTGACATCCTAAATCTATCTTCTCTTTCTTTTCTTATTTTATCTTTCTTCTACTTCACTGATATTCAGCCTTAATATTTAAGGAAATACTTTTGGGGATTTGCAATGCATGAAGTTAAATAAATGAAGTTAAATATAAAATCAAATATTAATTCCATTGGCTCGATGACTTAAGTGTATGCAAAACTCCTGTACTTGCTTAGGCTAATACATTCAGATGTATATAAGAATGATTTCAGCGGGGTTATTACATATTAATGTTATTTTCCTTTCAGAATCCTATGCTATACAATTATACATCATTAATTTCTGTTCTTCAGGAACCTAACATGACCCAAACACAGTAAAGAATGGCTAAAAATAATTTGTTTCCTTAGGGTTTTTTCTTAAATTCCACTTTGTAATGAATTATGTAAATGTAAGGACACTGAAATACAGAAAGATAAAAATATGCTAAGCCTGAAATATTTTTGAACAACATGGCACGTGGCGCTTCCTAAATGTAAAATATGTCTGGCACAAAATTCCCACAGGAAAGCAACTAAAATGGTCACTTAGTAATAATAGCACCTTAATATTAACCAATAGGGTCTAACAAAGACATGCATATAAAAACCTCCTAATTTCATCACATTTAGCACCCAAGAGGAAAATAGTTCTGACACAAAGAAGAAAGACTGTAGGAATATAGAAGTGAGTGAGAAAAGCTGTCTGACATACTGTCATCTTACTCAACTCAACTAATTTTGTCTTCGCCTGATTGTAAAAGAAATATACGAAAAGCCCACTAAAGTCTTTTCTGTGAAAGTACTTTTATTTTTTATCAAGGATGCTATTCTCACAAGCCCTCAACTAAAAAAAAGAAGACAAAAAAAATTTTACTACTGAAATAGAGTGACTCCTCTGACAGTACCACTCAATTTATAGTAGGACTTCTGAGAATTCGCATGTTTTTCATTAGCTCATATCACTGTCTTTTAATAATTTTTTGCTATTGCTGCATTATTTACCTTAAAGGCAGCTGTTTCTGAGGTCTGTAGACTTACTCAAATATACTACAGTAACAGTTACTATTTATTTGACAGCAATGCCTTCTTTCTGGAGAACAACTACAAGATGTGGCAGGAGAAATTTCCATCAACCTCAGAGAGCTAGATGTTGTCATATAACTTAACAAAAGGCATTCCAGCGCTTTATTTTAAGATTTGGATCCCCAGGAAGGCTTATGCCCTAGTACTGGACAGTGTCAGGGGCCCAGCTAACATCACAAACACTCAATATTCGCTGGAATTATTCCATCTTGACAAGTGCAGAAGAATATAGTCCTGGCTTCTGTATGTACTTACACTGAAGCTGAAACGGTAAGAGGTTGTGCGTGCAAGGCAACCTTGTGTTTTAGGCGTTGCTGCTCGTGGTAACAAGCTTACATAAACCAAATTCATGTTTGGCCTTCCTCTGATTCACCAAATTAGACTTTATGGTGGTTGAAAGGAAAAATCAGAGATGCAGAACTTATGCTCTAGAAATTGTTTTTCTTCATTTCTGCGAGGCACCTATTATCTAAATACCTGTGTACATAGATACATATCTCTCCTCAATTACATGTCAATCAGACATGAATTTACCCATCTGTTGCGACCTAATTTTAAAGAGTATTTGAAAAATAATTAGTCCAAAGGCCATTTGAAGCTGTTAATTGGTTAGCTAATCCACTCGTGGATTATCCTGATGAAGAACAGGCAATCTAAACACTCAGAATCAATCTGCATGATTTTGACATTTACAAATTAATTTCTTTAGCCAAACCATCATAGAGCCATTGCTCTGCATGACCTGACTGCTATGTTTAGAAAATTCTGAAATACCTGAAAAGCCAACCAGCTGTCTCATTTCTCTGTTAAAAATGACCCTGTAAAGCCTTTTTGACTTATCTGTATGTACTGATAATTAAATCCCCCTTTTTTTTTCCTACTCGGCTGTTATAGCTACTCAGCAGGACATAAGTTTGTTTAAAATTCAAGGAATTATTTGGAGTATAAAGGTACTCATTACTCTGTATGACTGCAGGTGGCAGAAAAAAGGTCAAAGGGGATTATGTTTAAGTCATATTATATGCATAAATTTAAAATTACACAATTACTTATATGTGATCCATCTGCCAAAACAAGATGAAATGCTTTCACTTAATTTATTTCAACAACATAAGAAATACGCTCACCCTAATTGTAAAATCCATGAATGAAGAAACATGACACCCTACAGCTTCCCTCATTGTTTGTAAGAATACATCTAATAGAGTAAACAGTAAGAAACTGTTACTTCAGCTTTAGAGGAAAATGAAACAATGGGGTCTTCTAACCTGAGCTATTTCTCTGTAACAGCCATACAGAAGGATATTGAAGTTGAATTCAATTCCCAAAAAAAGACAAATGAAGCAGCTTTCTAACACCTGGAATCTGACAATAACAGAGCTAGTCAGACATCTTATGATAAACTAACATTGGAAACAGAGACCATCTGCTGGCATGAAATCTTGGAAGCTTTCTACTGCAACTCCGTATTGACCAAAAATGTATCTACAAAAAGGGGGAAAAAACAAGAGTAAAAAACCATAAAGACACCGATTATATTCCAGTCAATACACTCAGTGCTTCACAACATAAATCTTCATAACAAAAATATGCCATCTTATTATTGATTTCCAAACTTGAGCTACATAAAGAATAAAGCGCACACCGTAGAGTACAACATTAAAAGAAAATATTCTAGACATTCATGACTCAAAATCATGAGGAAAAAATTACCTAGCCTTTTGTTTTGTGGCTGTCAACTAACAAAAACACAACAATCCCCCACTTTTGCTGTGTTCCATGGATTCCTCAAATTAACCAGTGCAGCTATAAAATACTTCCTTCAACAGTTCACTACAGAGACAGCTTTTCTGTATTGTTCATCTTTAAAAACAGACCCATGGAGCTATATCAGCATTTAAATTATTTCATGTGATCTTATATTCTTTCAAGAGAAGGTAATCAAATGCAATTCTGTGAAAAAGTACACTATAATTCTAGTATCCATTTCCATCCTGGGCAAAGGAAGCTATTCTTTCTGAAACAACTTTTAAAATTAGAATTTAAAAAATCTGAAGTCAATAAAGCTGAAAGGGTAGTTTTAAATTATCTCAATAGGGGAAACAGATAATTAGATTTAATAGTGATTACATGTACTGAAAAAGAGGGAAAGAAAATTAAGATCTAAAGATTAATGGACAGTTTGTAGTAAGTATTGCTTGTAGGGACATTGTATGCTCATTTTCCTACCCCAAACTTCCCATTAATTTGATTGTTAAAGATCACAGCAAAATTACATTTATTTTGAAAAGGATAACATATGCAAATTCAGGTAAGTTTTGGAAAAAAAGATCATCAAATTACTGTAATTTATTAGGAAACTAGAAAAGTCACAACACAAAATGTTGTAGATTTTTTAAATGAACGCTGTATCACACTTTCCAATTACCAGTCACCAGAAAAAACATGATAACTTTGACAGGAAAATGCCATATGATACGTAAATTCTTTGAAAGAAAATGTAATATTAGGACAGACAGAATATGGTAGTATAATATCTTCTAAAAGAATAGTAAGATTATCAGATAAAAAACAGATTTTCTACAGCAGGTAGTTCTGTTGACAATGCCAAACATCAAATTTACAACAAAGCCAAATTGCTTTAGCATATATGCCAATGCATAGAAAAGTGAAAAACAAGTTATCTCAACTTGCAAGAAAAGGTATCGCATGGAGAACTAAGACTTAACATGGCTAATTTACAGACAAACCCTGTTTTATTTAAAATCTAAAAAAGAAAACTTTCTACATTCTCTATTTTCATGAAGAGGCATCAAGTCGTATTTACCACTGGTTTTAACTTTTCCAACTTCACAGAGAACAACCCTCACACACTAAAAAACATTCCCTCTTTTTGCCATATGACTTTATGAAGATTCATATTATCCTTTTTGACAATAAACTGATTTCCTAGTGGATTATTTTCTCGATACACAGAAAGAGAACAGCGAACAGAAATACTCATTTCACAACTTCTGCAGATTCACTGAGGCTTTGAGCAGCAGAAAATCCACTCATAGCCATCAATAAATTATTGATGTAGATTACACTGCAGTCTACTCATCAGAAGCTTCTCTTTTTGTAAGTGATGGTGGTGTTCTTATGCAGATCTTCATACTGAAAACACCAGTTGAAGTTGACTAGTTTCACTTATCATTACTTCAATGGCCACATCTGTAGAAGCTCAGAGGAGGGATCCAGTTCTCCCACCAACTAAGAGTAACCAAGCTCCCCTCGCCACAGAAAAGGATCAGTACTTTTTACTCCTGGACATTTTCAGTTGTGTAGAGGAATGCCTGTGATAGACAGCAGGAGATGGTGAGTTCCAAATTTTGCATTTCCTACAGCTAATCTGTGGCCAACACAGCATAAGCCAGAAAACGTATCTGAGAAACTTCTGCCTAACAACAACTTGTTATTTATATGCATATCATAACAATAAATACATGATCTGGAAGTTATCAAACTTAATCTCACTACACAAACTGTGTTCTGAAAGCAATGTTGAGACTGAAGCTGTTTCTTAATTTCCTCAACTTTAACTACTGTTCCTACAGACACATTTGAGCACCACCTGAGGACAATGCAAATGGACTCCCCACATGGAAAAATCACTGCTGGATTATAAAATTATATGAAGATTAGATAAACTTATTTTACCTTCCACACCCCC